>SKCR01006529.1:0-66698 GCA_019454045.1 Zanthoxylum bungeanum
TAACATTATTGTAAGATACTACATTACAAAGAAAAAAACAAATTACTAATAAAATGAATCTAATCTATGATTTTAACACTAAACAGAAAGATCATTGTGCCACGTGTTGTTGTTATTTTTCAATAAATTTGTGCACACAAAAAAAAAAAAAAAAAACAAAACAAGGTATGGTCACCAACTTACCATTGAGTTAAAGAAAAAAAATTATAAATATTGATTTAGTGGGGTGTGTCAAAAGACAGGGATGCCCCTGGGACTTGACCCACTTCCCAATCTTGTAAGGTTAAGGTGGTCTTTTTGCTTTGGAAGTGAGCCACTCCTATTAGCCGATCGATTATTCTATTTGGAGCTACTAAGCTAAAAAGTGTGTTGTTGTTTTTTGTTTTGGCAATGCTTCGCAAATACCTGTTATTATTATTATTTTTTATGATAGCATATTAATAATATCAATTTGAGTCAATCATGAGTTAGTTCATTATACATTGGCGGAGCCATGAATTTTACTTAGGAGGACTGATTTATAATAATAATTTTAAATATATACTATATAAATTATATATGATAGCTTTTGTGGTATATTTGTCAATATTTATCTAGTTAATACTCAGTTTATGTTAAGATCTTATGAATTACATACTATTGTTTTTGTTTTTATAAGTTCACTTACATACTAGCGGTGCAGGTATTTTAGTCAAGTTTCTATTTTTATTAGGTTTGATATTCTCGTTTTAAGTTCCAACAATGATAAGAAATAAAGAATATTTTAATAGAGATTTTAAATGTAGTGTAAAATTTCTTTAAACGAGATCTTTAAATAATTATTTGAAACATATTTACTTAAAAGTATAAAACATATTGTTATTGTTAGAAAATTATATACATATTAAAATTTTCAATTTCAAGACATTCTAAAGATAACGAAAAACATATTCTATAATTATATATATTGATGCAAATATGCAATAAAAAAAGTTAAAATTAGAACATAATTAAAGCAAAGTGATGGCAGACAAAAAAATATCATTAATTGTCCTAATATGAAAAGGAAATTAACAAATTTGAGAGAGATAAGATCAACTATCTCAACATAAATAATAAACTTAAGATTTTAAAATAATAAATAGATAAACCAATTAATTAATGGAAGACAAAAATAGAGTAATAAGTTTTTAAATTGATAGTATTACAATTTCAAATATTTTAAGGATAATTTAAATAATAAATGAATATTTCTAAATTAAAAAAAAATCTCACAGCCCCTCTTAATTGATAGTATGAGTTATGAGTTAGGTTTACGGGATTTTATATGGTATTAAAGTCAAAGTCACATATTGATAGGCTAACACTATTTTTTCATATGACAGTGATCTTGTAAAATAATCGGTCCAGATATAAACGTGGACAATTGGTAAAATATTTTAACTTGATTGAGAAGAGTAATTAAGTTAAAAACTTGCTTTAGATTGAAAATTTAGATATTAATGTTATTGTTTGACTTCCAAGCTTTAACTTTTTGACCAAATGGTAACTTAATTTGATACTCAAGTCATAATTTAGGTTCCAAAGAGAGTTACGAAAATGGGTACTTTCTACTCACACAGATACATGTCACCTACATTGAAAATTACATGTCCAAGGAATCTTTATTACAAAATAGTATGAGGGAATAAATTTTTTTAGTAAATACGTCGGGCTTGAAAAAGTAAAATCTCAAATTCAATTTTTATTTAATGATGTTTTCAAGATATTGGAAAAGTCCAGTTTTTTGAATTTTGAATTGATATTCTTACTGTATTTTTCTAAATCCGGACTTAAATCAAAATCACTTAAACTGCGATTGGACTTTTCTAAACATGACTTATTCAACAACCCTATAAAGAATCCATATAATTAATAATCTTCGAGTTTTGTTCTATTAACCCTACAAGTCTTATTATCACAACCTTAAGATATAGTTCTATAAGCCTTCAAGCAAAGATCTATAAACCTTTAGGCATTATTCTCATCTCATTTTGAGCCTATTCTAGGTTGGTCTTGGGAATAACCCACACAGACAGTTTGCTGAGTCTCCAAATTTAGACTAAAATTATGGGTCTCAAACCTAATAAAAGTTAATATATATTGTAGTAATGAAGTCAAACAAATCTATATTTTATCATTAGGAAATCATATACTTTAGAAACTCGTATACGAATCCCAAAACTCAGAATGCCATTAGCCCTATTCAATGATGATTCATTAAGTGAAAACTAAATTTTATAAAAACGATAAAAACGTCCAGATTCTTCTCTTATTTAATTAAAAAAGGAACTAAATATTGAAATTCATGGGCCTAACTCAACCCAAAAGCCAGCTTTAGAGTTGAGGATTGTCCAATGTTTATATTTTGAGTTTAATTGTTTATCTCAGCCGATGTGAGATATTTTCCTCAACACTCCCCCTCACGTGCAAACCGATCTTTTGCCTGGTTCATATCACGTGGACAGGTAATGTGGGCCCACCCGTGCATGAGTGTGGCTCTGATATCATATTGAAATTCATGGGCCTAACTCAATCCAAAAGCCAACTTTAGAGTTGAGGATTGCCCTATATTTTGAGTTTAATTGTTTATTTCAGTCGATGTGAGATATTTTCCTCAACACTAAACCTTATATGACTTACGTAATATACTAATCACCATCAATAATAATGTATTGGGAAGTATATTCCATCCTAGATAGCTTGAAGCCCTGCTTAATTTTAAAGATCACGAAAAGGCATAAAAACAAAGAGGAAGAAGCAAAGCAAACAAAGAAACTAGGGGACCGTTTTAGTGAAAAGTTAGCACTAGTGGTATTGTCTTATGCCAACACTAATGGAAGAATTATAAATCTTTCGATCCACCAGACATACCTAACCAAACCAAAAATGGAGGAAAGCAACACTCAGAGGAGCATGCTAAAATTGAATGAATGATAAAAAAATAAAATAAAAAAGTCGGTTCCTTTTTGTTGTTACTTTTTCACTTGATGATGTTGAAAAGTTCGTCCTCAAAAAAGGCGTGGTTTGATAATGTAGGGTTTAAGATATTACATTTAGGTCCTGAATTCGAATCCATGTAGTGCGTTTCTTGTAAGAGCCCGGGACAATCGGATATTTTATCTGCTCCGCTTAAACCTGAAAGGGATGATTTGGCTGCAAAATTTCCAACGATTCAAAAACAAAAAAACAAAAAAAAAAAAAAAAAGTTGAAAAGTTCGTTGTTACAGTACGATTTAATTATCTGCTGAACTAGTAACCGGATTTGATTCCTTTTCCTTCCCAACATTAATTATTACACGTATTTGCAACAACAAAATTTACTAAAGGTAAGATGATGTAGTGCTATCGACGAGTGTAATGTGCCCCACTCTGACCGTTGGATCACATAGTTTTGTTATAATTTTTCACTTTCTTTTCTTTGAAAATGACTATTGTTTGATTTAGAAACAAAGCTTTACAAGTAGAAAATTTCTAATGGCGTAAAGCTCATCCCTTTCAAAAATTTAATCAAGATTCGGTATTTTTTTTTTGTTTTGAATAAAAAAATGGATCCGGATTTAAGACGAGACGGGATATCGTGATTGCTATTTCTATTTGCAATTAAGCTAAAACCATGATGCATTAGTTCTACTAATAAATTGTACTAAATTTTTCATTACATAAATTAAAAAAAAAAAATATAACGATAGGATAGTTATATCATTAAAATATAGTTGGATTTCGTGAAATGATTATTTAATGAGAGAATTGAGTATTTAGTTTATCTATATATGACCTCACAGTGACAGATCAATTTTATCCAATGTTTTGATATTTGCATTTCTTAGTATATATACATAAAAATGTACTTGTGTTTCATGCATTAGGTTGCTCAAATGCAACTATAATTTCATGTATTTGCTTGATCTAAGGCTAAGCCATAAATGTTTTTGCTTGAACTATAAATTTTTCATTACATAAAATATATATATATATATATATATATATATATATATATATATAATGATATGATATTTATATCAATTACAAGTTATAACCATTATTGTGAAAAAGTAATTAAATATCGTGAAATGATTATTTAATGAGAGATTTGAGTATTTAATTTACCTATACATGATCTCATAATGACATGTCAATTTTATCAAATTTGTTTTCTCAGTATATATACAAAAAAAAAAATACTTGTGTTTCATGCCTTAGGTTGCTCAAATGCAACTACAATTTCATGTATTTACTTGTGTTTATGGCTAAGCCATAAACAAACCACGTTGCTTTGTTTCATGCCTTAGGTTGCTCAAATGCAACTAGAATATGATGTATTTGCTCGATCCAAGGCTAAGCCATCAAAGTAAATAAATTCCCTATCATTCTAGACAGGGCCGGTCCTGAATTTTTGGGTGCCCGGTGCGAAAGCTCAAAATGTGCCATTTTTCATTACGAAAACATATGTTTAAAATAAAAAAAAAATTAACGAGGGCTGGAACCCAGGCGAAGCTGGGGGCTAGGCCCTCACGCCCAAATTATATTACTTGAGAAAATATATAAATGTGAGACATAGTACCTAAATCCCGATAATAAAAAATATAATCATATACAACTATTCCTAGCAAAGCTCCTTAAAATTTCAATAGTTAAGAAATTGTCTTCTAGCATTTTTTGAAGCAAAATCATCAATTATATCATCATACTCCAAGTCTTCAATCTCATCATTTTCAATGCATAAGATTGCTAATCCATTTAGCCTATTTTGAGTCATAGTGGTCCGCATGTAAGATTTTAATAATTTCAATTTATAAATTATAAAAACAAATTTCAATTTAATCTATTTAGTGTCCCTTAATTTTTGAGTCCTGGACAGTCGTCCTTGTGGCTCCTGCCCAGGGCAGGCCCTGATCCTAGATGGTTTATAAATGATGTTAGGGAATATATGTGATAAATGTACAGGGACTCCAATTTACAGATCAAATTCGGAAATTTATATATTAAAATGATGTTTTTCTTATTTAACTGTGTTAATCTGTCTGAAAATATATTCGAATAGATAGATTAACATTTCACTGTATCTGAAGATATATTTAAACAGATAGACTAACATTTTACTATACCCAAAGCCATGTTAAAATAGACAAACTAATACAGCCACAGTAAAATAAATATTAACCTATCTGTTCGTGCTTCTTAATATTTTTCTTTTCCTTTTACATGTATTGTCATCCGTTAAGCTTAATCATCAAAGACGCAAGTGATGTGGTTAATAATGACAACTCATCTAATTTAATTAACCCACTTTCACTATTTAATTAGTTAATTAAAGTTCTGCCAAAGAGACAAAGAGTGAACTAATAAACACGTTAAGTAATTATTAGCTACTATTCAACTTGAAAATTTAGAACTTACAAACGGGTACAAAAAGAAGGAAAAAAACAAAAAACAAAACTAGCTAACGGCCGTTAGCGAGGGGGCTAACGGCGGACTCCTTGCAGGGACTGGCTGGCAAACTGGTCTTACCGGATGCAACTAGGCGTTGCACCACGAAGCTCTCAATTCTCTGGCCATTAGTCTCCGTCAGTAGCCGCTTCCCGCCAAACGGTAACGACTCCACCCCTATCTGTTTCAACACCTCATCCTCCATTCTCCGTCCCACTACTCCCTCGCTCATCAAAACGTTTGCCTACACATTTGACGCCGTCAGTTAATTAACAGCTGTTAAGAAACCAGTCAGTTACAGAGTACGTGATGAAAATTTATTTACCTGAATCCTGACGTAGTCAGAACGGTTCCAGCAAAATGCGTTGCCCAGCATCTGGTCAACGGTCTCCGAGACTCCATCAAGTACAATGTCAACCACCGATGGCGTGGAGCACTCACCGTTATAACGGGGTTTCCTATCGTACGATATACTCATTAACGGACCGTTCCCCAAAGACAGAACTAGCAGATCCTCGACGCCGTTAACTGACGGAAAATCGCGCTTGTTATGCAGCACATGAGTAACCGCCGCTGCAGTTGGATTGTTCATAACTAGACCGCCATCGACGGCCGTGCAACTTGTTTTGCCGTCAACGGACGTCAAAGTAAATGGCTTGAACAGGCTGGGAGTAGCCGACGTGGCGCGAGATACTTTCCAAAGCTCGAAGTTAAAGCTAGGTGACTCGGATGCGTCCGCTCGAGAGAAGACAAACGGAGCTGAACTATTCAAATCAAAGCAAGGGACGAGCAGAGGCTTACACGTGTCCTTCAAAGTCAGGGCCTTACCGTCATCTCTCTTAAAAATCTCTTTCAAAACCTTATCCATGCTCTTTCCGGAGAATCTCCGTTTCCGGCGGAGGAAACCAGAGAACCCGGCCTTGAACAGTTCGGAATTTCTACGAGCGATTAAATCAACGGAGTCTCTGGCGGTGAAGAGAGGACGGCCGGAGCCGTCATCAGCGACGAGCATGGAGGCGAGGAGAGCACCAATGCCGGTACCGGCGATGATGTCGAAGAAATCGGCGATTTGAGCGTGAGGGTCGCCGGATTTGAGACGGATCTGGTCCTCAAGGTGGATTAGAGCAGCGCCGGCTACAATGCCGGTGGTTCCTCCGCCGTCGATGCTGAGGACTCGAGTTCTCTTAGTAGGTTCACAATGTGAAAGCCATTTTTCCTCGAGTTTGTTAAAGATCTCGAGGGTTACCTTACTCAAATCCATTTGATATATAGCTTGTTAGTTAAAAGAGTGGACTGGATGTGTAACAGGTGTTTTGATATAAGTCAGTGAAGGAAATTATAAAGAGAGAGAATATTTCACGTTCACGGTTTGTTGATGAGAAGCATTAAATGGAGATTGGAGAATGAAGAACAAGCACGCTCTCTCTAATTTATGTGTTGCTGATCTTGCTGTTGCCTGTTTCTCTCTACTCTCTCTCTCTAGAGTCTCTGAGGTAAAACCGGGAGTGAGTGAGTGAGTGAGCGAGTCAAGTGTCTGTGCTTGAGATTTTGGAGGTGGTTGTTATTATTTATATACGCGAAAATGAATGCTTGCTTATTTATCGTTGTCTTCTTCTTCTTCCTTTTTATTTTTCATATAATTCACTAATGAGAGTCTACGTGTATTGACTGTCCTTGCACGTGCAACTGCGCGTGTTCTTATCGATTAACGGGAAACGAAACGTGAACTTCGGCTTCTTTCTCGGCTCGGCTCATGCTTGCTGAGTTGATTCACTAATCACTCCTACCTACTCACTAATTAATTAATAAGAAAAAAATGATAACAGGACAAAACGGTTATAAAAATATCATTAAAATAATACCGTTTTTTAAATGATGATTTTATTCATGTTTTACCTGAATTTAATCCTCATGACATTGCTTAATAAATAAATACAATCCTCTCTCATGCATTAAAAGTAGAAAATGATATTTGTATAAAATAGTGATTGTAGGTGCCTAAAATTGGTCATACATCCTATGATACGTGTTGAATTTTTCTCAACACGCCTATTTAGTGGAACTGTTGTAGCATACGAATGTCCAATAAGAGGATGACACATGCATGGTACAGTTGAATAGTACTAATAGACATGAAAGGTCATAGTAACCTCGGAAGTTCGAAGACCTTCTGAAAAATTAGATCTTGACCCTAGAGTGACGTCGTTCCAGAGTGACTTCACTCCAATGTCACTCCACTTCGAATAGAGGACTTCAAAGATCGGTCCAATCCGAGCTAGACTTATCTCGTAGAAAGTTCACTTATGAACTTATAAGAATACCTTGGAAGTATTCTGACCTCAACATCAGTAATTCGAATAACGTGACATCACATTTCAATTCGAAATTAGTGGTCTTTTATGGAAACTCATTTATTTTAACATGCAAACATAGTTTAATATGTGTAATAATATGTGGTATCACACATAATATCATATTAGAACATATATTGTGTCGCGTGTGCATCATGCAATCAGAGGTCAGTCCAACAGTGGAGTGATGTCAATCGAAAGTTGATGCATCTACACAAAGAACCCTATATAAACCAATGAGCTTGTAGAAAATGGTGTTTGATTGGGTTCATTTGATTTTTACAAGAAAACATAATATTCATATTATAAAGGGCATCATTAACAACCAAACTTGCGCACGTAGGAATCTAATAGAGACTCTAATTCTAAATATACATACGTGCAGGTCCAACAACTTGAAAGTTGATCATAGTGAGCTTCCAAAGCAAGACACAAATCATCATTGGACTCTGAATCGTCATATCTGGCATATTGAATGTACGTTCTGATAATTTTTTATCGCCTTCAATGACAAAATCAATCACAAAGTACTGATATTAATATATTTAAGTTAGAAAGTAATGATATTTTTGTGATTAAATTTTGTCATTTTTATCTTTTTTTTTTTAAAAAAAATCGTTGGAAATCACACTGTCAACCCACCTATTACGAGCTTAAGCGGAGTAGGTAAAAATCTCTGACTATCCCAAGTTCTTACAAGAAACGCACTCACTGGATTCGAACCCATAACTTCAAGATGAGATCATGAACACTACATCACCAACCATATCATTTGACTCGTATGGGTGTGTGCGGGTTGGATTGGGCGGGTAAATGTCAATATTTCTATCCAATCCGCCACTAGCGGGTTGAGAAAATTCCAATCCGCCACCAACCCACCAAAGTCTAAATCCGGCGGATTGGTTATAAATTTTGGCGGTTTCAACTCAACGGGTTAGGCGGGTTGGCATTAACAATTTTTTATTTTTTTTTTAATTATCACAAACTACAAATTGTTATTGATAATCTCAAAATATAACTCATGCACACAAAAAAACTAAAGGTAGATTTCATTAAATAATCTCAATTCCAACACAAACATAGAATCAATGAAAAAAGATATACCATCTCTAGCAAAAGTAGGCTTTGCCTTGCAACTTAGAAAATTAAAAAATAATAGAATTAAATCAACGAACTCAAAGTCTTAACATACCCAAAGTAAACTAATATATATATATTTTTATGTATGTAAAATTATTAATTAAGCGGGCGGATCGGATTATAGCGGGTTGGCAATTTTTCAATCCGTAACCCAATCCAATCCGTAATTTTGGGGATCTAACCCACCAAACCCAAACCACCTAACTTAATGACCCACACATGACGGGCGGGTCGGTTGCAGATTGGACGGGTCGGCGGGTTAAGCGGATATTTTGCACACCCGTACATTTGAGGATCACTTTTTTATCTCATTTTTATATAAATATCACTACTCATTAAAAATTAACTTTTGTATCAGTGGACACATTTAACTATTACGTGCCCTACATTAGTTGCTAATGTTTTTTTTTCCTTTCTCAATATTGATATTGTTGGTTCGTTGGAACAACTAAATTGTCCTGATTTAATTCATGTATCAGACATGACCCTTTGAACAATAATTAGCCTATTTGCTCTATACTGATCACTGCAATAGTTAATAGTACATGACCCTCCATTTGTTGATAATTACTCCCCCAATTATTATAATTCTCTTTGCCAAAAATTATATATATATATATTAATTTAAAAATAAATATTTATTAATTATAACTTATTTTGTCATTTTATTAATTAATTTTTTTATTTTATAATTTTTTTATTTTTGTTAATAAATATTACAAATTTTGTATTTATTCATTTAATTTTTATTGATTCATTTTTAATTTAATTAACACTACTTATGTATAAAAAATATAATTTTACCAAATAAAATTAATTTATAAAATAATTTTTTTGATAGTCTATTTGTTTAATAAACCTAATATATTTATTAAAAATTATTTGTTTTATTTACGTTCGTAAATCAGTAGCCATATCTACTTTTACTTTTTAAAAAAAAAAAATAAATTTACTTTGTTAAAAGTAGTGTTAAATAAATAAAAAAGAATCACAAAAATTAAATGAATACATAATAAATAACAATAAATATGAAATTTATAATATTTATTAAACAAATAATAAATATATATATATATATATAATAAAGAGTACAAAATATAATTTTAAACAAATAATTAATAAAATAAATAAGTATATGTTATTTCTAAATATATATATATTATATATATAAATAATTAGGGTATATTTGGTTTATTGGGGAAGATAATTTTTGGCAAAAGGAGTGGGTATTTTCGGAAATGCAAATGGGACAAGGGAATGGAGATGTATCAGGGGAGGGGAGAAGAGTGCCCCTCATAGTACATTATTATAAGTTGATACTTGGCCAGAATATTAATGGGAGATATTATAATTCTCTTCTCATATTAGCTTTCAACTTTAGAGGGTACAAACGGAAGGAAAAGGAAAAAAAAAAAGATATTTTGTTATTGCATATTAATAGTAGCCATTCGGGATTTTGACGGATTGGCCTCATAAATTCGGGTTGATCGAACTCAATCAGCCCAAAATATTAAATTTTTTTTTTTGAATAATTTCTCAAGTATAAATGGCTTTTTATTTCCAAAAATGATAAGCATATTTAAAGTTGTACTTAAAGTTTCTACACACATAACACTGTTGCTACAGTGAATTACTGTAGCTCACTGTAACTACAGCGAGAGTGATGTATAAACTTTAAGTATGCATGTCATTACTTATTTTTATTACAGCCCTAATCTTTTTTCTTTTAAAAATAATGATAATTAGTTGACCGTGCTTGTTTTGATTACAGGAAGTTTCTTCAAATTATGGTTTGATATATGGTATTTGAGTTGCATGGAAGACTAATACATAATCTATTTGTCGAAATACAGGCATAACTATGAAATTGAATCAAACTCCATTCAATTTAACTCGAATTTAATTAGGTTGGGTTGATGTTTTTTATCGGGATAAAGATTTTTTGGGTTAGTTTATATAAGTGTTTTAAAATTCGGACCGGTTCATCGATCCGATTTGGCGAGAGGATCAAAGGTTTGAGGTCCGACATGGGTAGAATCGGGGATCAGGTAGGGATTAGTGTTTTAACTATTTTTTTATCATATTTTACAAAAATATAAAAAAATCAAAATTAATATTTTTAAAAATTTTAAATTTTTTAAAAAAGTGAAAAACCTGATTGACTCTTGACCGGTTCGACCGAGTGTTGGAAAGATAGATTAAGGGAGGGGGTCAACCGGTCGGACCAGCAAGAGGACCGGTCCACAGGTCAACCGATCGGATTGACTAGGCCTGTCCCGATTTTAAATTAGTGGTTTATATACATATTAAAATAAAAACCTTAAACGATCATGTTTAGAGTTGGTTCATTCTGAACTCCAAAAAGACACGTCTTAGTAGCCATGATTGTCAACTTCGGTTCCTTCAAGGAAGAATTTGAGACTTCAAAACCACTGTTTTGAATAGCGGTGGGCATCGGATCGGATCCGATCCGATTATCAAATCCGATCGAATTGAGCTGGTCCGGTTCGACGAATTTCAGATCGGATCGGATTTTATCCGATCCGATCCGCTTGAATTTTTTTTTTATTTAATATGCAAAACGACGTCGTTACATATTAAAAAAAATCGAATTATTTCGGATCGGATTATCCGATCCGCTTGATTTTTGTGACTCAAAACCAGATTATGTGTACCGAATTTGGATAGGATCGGACCAATCCGATCCGAAATAATTCGAATCAGATCGAACCAATCTGATCCGATCCGATAATTATCGGATCGGATCGAGTTCGATAAGAGGATCCGGTCCGAACGAATAAAAAATCTCACAGCATTTCGGATCGGATCGGATTCGGATTCGATCCGATCCGAATCCGATAATGCCCAGGGCTAGTTTTGAAGACTAGACTGAGCTGAACATAAGTCTGGTTTGGTTAATCGATAAAAATTGAATAGCCAACAAAATCGTCGAATCGGACCCGACTAATTCATTTTTTAAAAAAAAATTTAAAACCAAAAAATAAAATTTAATATTTTCAGATTTTTTAATTAAATAAAATTATTTATGACATATGTCAATTTTATCGATTTTTCGAAACGGTTCAATCGATCGAACCACGAAAGCAGGTAAGTTGAAAGATTTCCCAAGGTAGCAAACAAGGAGGTGGTATATAATGTTTCGGGTGTATATATCATATCTCTCACAATAGCTGGGTCCCACAACTGTGTGAGACCCAACTATTATGAGAGAGATTACATATACACCCGAAACATAATATAATTTTTCGCAAACAAAAGGGACTTGAGGCAAGAAGAAGGACAGGCCTGCACCTAGGAAGAAATCCAAAACGTCGAGGGTAGTTTGGGATTGGTCAGCCGGTTCCCGATCCAGTAACTCATTAAATCTTTTGTATCGCTAGTTCGATTACCGATCCAATTCAGAAAATACTGTTCAAATTTATACGAACTTCACTTAAAATGACAGCACTGGCTCTGTTTGTATTTTTCTAACAGTGATACAAGAATGAGTCGTTTACAAAATGCCTGTACCAAAAAGAAAAAAAAAAAAAGAAGTGCTAGAATAACAGAATCCAAGAAACAAAAAAATGTCTCTCTTAGCAGGGTATCCAAGACGAAAGCTTATATAAATAATATAACTAACTTGATTTATTAAAAGCAACAAGATCAATTTCTTATGTTAGAGGCTCAACTTAGTTGATGTGTAAGAGATTTGCTTAGTAGATGCTGAATAAAATATCATGAGATTTAAATTATTTGATCAATTATAAAGTTTATTATGTCGGTCGTTTTTCTTTTGGATTTATTAGATCTACTCATTTATTATCATGTGTTCTTTGTTGATTTATATGGTTTTCATTTATTTGTTTCTTTATTTTTTAATTTAACACTCACCCGAAAAAACAAGACAAATCAAAAAAAAAAAGGCCAGCAACAAGTAAGATGAACGGTAAAAGGGCTCGTCTTGGCCAACGGCTGAGCGGTCCATGAGGTTCGCGGGTTATCACATGTCTATACAAGTATGATCCGGCCCACATAACTAAGCGGCACGGGTCAATGAAAGCACAATATTATTTAAGACGGGTCGAAACACGATATATGAACACCCGATTCATGAATTGATAGAATATTATAATTTATCTAATTTTAAATTTTATCATAATTGATAGGTCTGATTATTTTTCAGTTATAACAATCTATTTAAAAATAATTCATTTAGTGGTAGATATATATTCGGAGGGGTCTTCGATCAAAAAATTGAAAACTTAATGGGACTATAGTGAAATTTATGGGAGGGTTATGAAAGTACAATATGATTTAAGTGAAAAAAAAACATGTGAAAAACACGTTTTAAATTTTATGACTTAATTTTAATTACACTACTATACTTATTATTATTATTTTTATATATATATGAAATTGGAATTGATGATTTGAATCTAATAATATTTTGTTTCATCTCAATTAATAATTTGTATTATTAACTATTATTATATAAATTTTAAATTATTAGAACTGAATTCGCCTTAAAGGGGCGTACCCGTGTGGTTTTCAAGTAGCTCTATTTCAATTACCATAAGGTTCGAATTTTGGGGGTAAGCGGATACAAAATTATTTGGAATTTGCAAATTATCAGAATTAAATTTTATTATTTGAGACTTGTTTGTTATGTTTTTTTAATTATTATCCATGTTTCGTTGATCATTTAATTTTAAATTATATCGTAAATTTTTTTTTAATATATTTCAATTTAATCTATTAATGTTCTTTTAAAAATAATCCATGAATTTAAAGAAATATTGTAATTTGTCTAATCTTATATTTTATCGTCATTTATACGTCTGATAATTTTCAGTTTTAAAAAGCTGTTTCAAAATAATTCGGAGTGGTCTAGGACCCAAAACAATATGGACCATTTTTTTATATTATAAATTAATGTGGGGATGTAATTAAAACTTATGGGCCGTACGTTTATGTAGTGTTCAAATCAATAGCACAGCTTTTCCAACTATCTTTTCAGTGACCTCACACAGATTCTTGAATGTGTATCAGAATGGATTGTTACTAATTTGCATTTTTTACAAGCTGCAGTGGATGCAATGGACCATCCGTTTCTCAAACCGTACTTGGATTCTGTGGGTGCCCCAAGTTTTCAAATAGGCTGTAACTTTGCAACCGGAGGGGGTACCATACTTCCAGCCAATGCAGGAGCAAGAAACCCTTTTTCCTTTAACATTCAGGTAGCTCAATTTGCAAGATTCAAGGCTCGAGTTCTTCAGTTACTGGCAAAAGGTACACATAATTATAAATAGTTTGTATGAACAAGTTATGTTGTAATGTAAGTGAAGTTGCTGACTTGAAATATGATATTGGTTTCAGATGAGAAACTGGAAAAGTATCTTCCTTCAGAAGATAATTTCAAGCAGGGCCTTTACATGTTGGATATAGGTCAGAATGATCTTGATGGTGCATTCAATTCCAAATCAGAGGACCAAGTAATCGCGTTTATCCCAACAATATTGTCACAATTTGAGGCTGGAATTCAAAAACTATACAGTGAGGGAGCAAGAAATTTCTGGATTCATAACACAGGTCCCCTTGGATGCATAACTAGAATCATTGCAACATTTGGAACAGATTCATCAAAGCTGGACCAGCTTGGATGTGTTAAATCACACAACAATGCTGCTTATAATTTCAAAACTGTTAACAACGCAGCCCAAATAAAACCAACTAGTCGGCGAGCACGACTAATAATGTAAATGAATCAAACAGATCATAAATTAGTATTTTTTATTAATTGCTAAAAAATCTATTTGCAAAAAAAGAGAGATAAGATTGCGTACATATTACATAATATTCCTTATCAAAATGGAAAATCTCGTACGTTGGGTCATCTTATTAATTATAAAACTCAATATTATACTAATTTTCTGAAATAAATTGATCTTTATTAAGGATCTATGTCTTTTATATAAAGCATATATTTAGATATTTGATGTAGTTATATGCTTTTGAAACATGCTTATATTTTACTTTATATTTAGGGTTAGTAATTATGATCCCCTTGGCCTCTTTGTTAGTCGGTTAAATACTCTTTGTTTATTTTCCCTTATTAGATAAAGCGTGAAAGTTATTTAGTACAAACTCGGGTAATATTGATCTCTTTAAATATCCTTTTACTTCCTTTTCCATGAATGAGAAGAAGCTCTCTGAAAAATATTAAGATGGACTTGTCAAGTGATTTGCAGGTAACCTGATGCTTTTGTTTTCGTTATTCGGGGAACCAATGAAATTTTCTCTGTGACCATGGATGCATCAGATAATATTTTTTCTCCGAAAATACCTTTTGTTGATCTCATGACATGTCAGGTCCATGTATTATGTTGGGTCCATCTCACATTAGGGGCCCAAAAACCTAAGTTTCAAAAATTTATAAAATTATGAAAATATTATAAAATTTTGGACTTAAATGAAATTATTCATGTAATATTGTTTTAATTCAAAAGTGAGGCAGTGGCTGTGCACGTTTTAAAATGAAGTGTTTGTAAAAGCTCTCTTAAAATGAAGTATTTAGAATCACGTTTTAAAGTATTTTCTCTCTGTTTATCTCTCTTCTTGCTTTTACAAATACTTCATTTTAAAACATGTACAGGCAGATGCACTTTTTCTAAAACAAGTGCATCCGACTTGTTGACGGTGGATTTTGGTCTCAGGGGTAATATGAGAATATCACCTCCGAGGTAATCCTCCTTCAATAGTGAATTTGTTTGGTTATGGGGGACCAAAAGCAAATTTAGCGAGAGACAGATAAACACATCAATCGACAAAGAGATTTAACGTGGTTCGGCGGATCTTGGTCCGACCTACGTCCACGGGCGCAAAAAGGATGATACTTTTATTACTCAAACACGCTTCTCAGCTCTCTCTTTTGTTTACAAGTCTAATCGTAATGATCTTCCTCTTCCTTCCCCATTGATTCTGATCTCAACTCCCAACTTTCAACTTGTTCCTTTTTTTTACCTTATGCATACTCTACCCTTCTATTTATAATAGTGTAGAAATCATATTCCTATTTGTACAAGAATTTCCTAGTTGAAACAATTTTTTTTTCCCATAAGGATTCCTAGTCAAAACTATTCCATTTTCCCATAAGGATTCCTAATCAAAACTACCCTTACTTTCTTTATCCTACTAGGACTCTGACTCACCAGTTTTCCCCATGAAAATAGGATAACTTGTCATCTTATCCGCAAGAATAGGGTGTCATCTTCTGGAGCATATCTCGCTATCTGGTCGGTCTTCATGAGGTCGGTCATAATAGTCATTTGAACTGAGAATGCTGTTGTCGATCTGATAATGGCCGGTCATCCGATCTTAAGTGGTCAGGTTACCGATCATAAGCGCTCGACCCCTAACTCATGTGGTCGGGTCGGTATTAATGATCTCGATCAACAAGGGAATTTACCATTTTACCCATCCCGTGCTGCTTAAATATCATAGTGCTTAAAAACACCATCAACATCTATCCCCTAGTTCTCGGTAACAACGAGTTTGCGAGTTGATGCCGGGAACTATAAAAAAAGATGGTGTGCCGATGAATCCGTCGGTGGTCACTCCAGGAACCGCAGAGAAAAATGTCTTGGCTGTAAATCTGGTCCTTCCTGCTACCTTCATGTGCTCAGTCAACGAGGATCCCGATATCTACCCGTGGAGAAAATGCTTTGCCCTTATGTTGATGACGATTGACTCGGCGGGACGTAACCCGACCCCGTACGGAGAAGAACGTTTGGCTCTGGGGGAATTTCCTCTCTCCAGATCAATAGAGGGCCGACCATGGGGGAGATGCTCCGATCCCATGCCGATGATAAGTCTCTCGGTGGGACGTATCCCGAGCCCAAGCTGAAGAAAGACTTGGCTCTGGGGGAATATTACATCCCCAGTCCAAAGAAGCTGACTCGGTGGGACGTAACCCGACCCCGAGCTAAAAGAAAGATTTGGCACTGGGGGAATGTTACATCCCCAGTCCAAAGAAGCCGACTCGGTGGGACGTAACCCGACCCCGAGCTAAAAGAAAGACTTGGCTCTGGGGGAATGTTACATCCCCAGTCCAAAGAAGCCGACTCGGTGGGATGTAACCCGACCCCGAGCTGAATAAACCATAAGGCCTCGACGGAATGAAATTCAGCCCTTAGCCGAATAAACAAGTGGCCTCGGTGGAACGAAGTCTAGCCCCGAGCCGAATAAACAAGCGGCATCGGCGGAACAAAATCCAGCCCCGAGCCGAATAAACAAGCGGCCTCGGCGGAACGAAATCCAGCCCCGAGCCGAATAACCAAGCGGCCTCAGCGGAACGAAATCCAGCCCCGAGCCGAATAACCAAGCGGCCTCGGCGGAACGAAATCCAGCACGGAGCCGAATAAACAAGTGGCCTCGGCGGAACGAAATCCAGCCCCGAGCCGAATAAACAAGCGGCCTCGGCGGAATGAAATCCAGCCCCGAGCCGAATAACCAAGCGGCCTCGGCGGAACGAAATCCAGCCCCGAGCCGAATAAACAAGCGGCCTCGGCGGAACGAAATCCAGCCCCGAGCCGAATAACAAGCGGCCTCGGCGGAACGAAATCCAGCCCCGAGCCGAATAAACAAGGGGCCTCGGCAGAACGAAATCCAGCCTTGAGCCGAAACAAACATCGATCTCGTCGGTACAAGAGCAGACCTGAGCCGGAAAGAAACATCGGTCTCGGCGGTACAAGAGCAGACCTGAGCCGGAAAGAAACATCGGTCTCGGCGGTACAAGAGCAGACCCGAGCCGGAAAGAAACATCGGTCTCGGCGGTACAAGAGCAGACCCGAGCCGGAAAACAAATATCAAAACCATTGTGTGGGCCATAACAAACAAGCATAATCAAATGTCAACCTAAGATAGAAGAGGTCTTACTCACCTTTTTGGGATCCGTTGTCTTTCTTGCAACTCTACAAGGGTTACTACAAGCAAGACTCTTCTTAATACATCCTCTTTGCATCTCAGCATTCCACGCATCTGACCGGATGACTTCCGCTATCAACTTGGTCGCCCTAAAAAACCGATTGGTCTATGTACACACTGAGATAGCCTTCTTTCACCAAGTCTTCCACCTGCTCCCGCAGGCCTCTGCACCCATTCGTGGCATGTCCCATTACGTTATGGTAGATACAGTAAGCCCTACTATTTCCCTCCTCAATCGGGAACCTCCTTAAATTAGGCTCGGCCAACAGACCTTTATCCTGGATTTCCCGAACTATCTGGGCCATAGGTTTGTTCAGGGGGGTGTATACTGTCCTCCCCGCGACACGGTTGACTTGGACATATGACTTTATCTCTTGAACATGATTACTCGGAGGTGTCGGTCTGAGTTTCTTCTGGTCCGGGACCGGTCTCCTCAAATTTTTGATCGAATCCCACTGATTGTCTGACCTGAGTATCTTAGCCTTTCGGGTGTCTACTCCCCGGACAATCTTTTTCTCCTCCTCTATTAAGATAAACTTCCTGGCCACTCCAGGGCAGTGGCATAATCCGATACGTCTTGAATCCTCAGGTGAGTCCACACTTCCCGACCTTCAGACCTCCCCTGAGACTTTCTAGCGCTTCCGATGACTCGTACGCTCCGACCTCGAGCACCAAATTGTGGTACCTTTCAATAAAATTCCTCAGGGGCTCATCATCCCCCTGCTTTATCAGTCTCAATTCTCCCACCATTTTCTTTGGGACGCATGCCCCTTTGAAGTGCCGAACAAATGACTTCCTGAGTTGCGCGAAGCTTCCGATGCTCCCTGGGGCTAAACTTCTGAACCACAGAATGGCAGATCCTCCCAAGTTTAGGAGGAAAACTTTACAAACGGCATCCCCTACTACTCCTTGGACCTCCATTAATAGGATAAAACTTTCAATATGAGACTTTGGATCTGAATGGCCTTTGTAGGGCGTCATGGATGGCATGTTGAAACGTCTTGGGAATTTTGCTGACCTTATTTCTTCTGTGAAAGGAGATTCAACCTCGTCGTCCCGAGCATCTGATGTATCAGTTTTGGGGTTTACTCCCCACTTGGCCATTTCTTTTCTTATCCAAGACTTTATACTTCCATCTGTGTCACTATGCCGCCTCCCGCGGCCTTCTTCACGTCTGTCACCACGGGTGCGGCGTTCCTCATGACTTGAGACTTCCCGTCCAGTTTCACTATCTTTCCTGTTTCCCCTTCTGGTTTCGGGAGAGCCATCACAGGATGAATCTGGCGACTGTCTCCCCTCTTCTTCTTCCCACGTATCCTCTGTTTGTAAATCTTTTTCTACCACTACGGACCTCAATCCGTAGGGACCCTTCCTCCTCGGTTCATCGTCATCACTCACATCTGCGACCCTTTTTCCTTCCGCTATTTCGCCTCTCCTCCGACTGGTTCCAGCTTCAAGTTTCTCATTATTCTTCTCTTCCATCCTCTCCAGTTTGTTCATCATGGATTTCAGAAGGATTTGATTTTCCTCCCTATCTTTCCTCATATTTTCCTTCATCTTCTCAATCCATTCCGCTGTTGAACTCCCTGACGATCGGTGATTTCCTTCTTCTGCCATCGTCTTACTACGCGAGCTGCTTTTTGTTGAGTTCCCCACAGACGGCGCCAACTGTTGACGGCGGATTTTGGTCTCAGTACAATATTGAAATATTACTCCCGAGGCCAATCCTCCATCAATAGTGAATTTGTTTGGTTATGTGGGACCAAAAGCAAATTTAGCGAGAGACAGATAAACACACCAATCGACAAAGAGATTTAACGTGGTTCGGCGGATCTTAGTCCGACCTACGTCCACGGGGCAAAAAGGATGATACTTTTATTACTCAAACACGCTTCTCAGCTCTCTCTTTTGTTTACAAGTCTAATCGTAATGATCTTCCTCTTCCTTCCCCATTGATTCTGATCTCAACTCCCAACTTTCAACTTGTTCCTTTTTTTTACCTTATGCATACTCTACCCTTCTATTTATAATAGTGTAGAAATCATATTCCTATTTGTACAAGAATTTCCTAGTTGAAACAATTTTCTTTTCCCATAAGGATTCATAGTCAAAACTATTCCATTTTCCCATAAGGATTCCTAATCAAAACTACCCTTACTTTCTTTATCCTACTAGGACTCTGACTCACCAGTTTTCCCCATGAAAATAGGATAACTTGTCATCTTATCCGCAAGAATAGGGTGTCATCTTCTGGAGCATATCTCGCTATCTGGTCGGTCTTCATGAGGTCGGTCATAATAGTCATTTGAACTGAGAATGCTGTTGTCGATCTGATAATGGCCGGTCATCCGATCTTAAGTGGTCGGGTTACCGATCATAAGCGCTCGACCCCTAACTCATGTGGTCGGGTCGGTATTAATGATCTCGATCAACAAGAGAATTTACCATTTTACCCATCCCGTGCTGCTTAAATATCATAGTGCTTAAAAACACCATCAACACGACTCAAAGAGAAAATAGTGAGAAGCTAACCTTGAATATGGTTATAGACATGCTTCATAATGAAGAATCTAAAAGAAATAATCTTGATGTGAGTCCCTCTGAGTTAGATGCACTTATTTTAAAAAAAACAAGATAGGCATGGGAGAAGGCAAAGTGTAAATTCCCGCTATCAGTATAATGAAAATTACAAAGAAAAATCCAAGTCCCAGAGTAGAAGTGTCAAGTACTTTCATTGCAATAAAATGGGTCACATAAAAAAAGAGTGTAGAATGTGGAAAAGAGAACAGACGAATGAAATTGGTGATAAACAGAGAAACGACAAAGAAGACACTGCAGCAACAATACTTGATGGTGATATGGGTATCATTTATGATGAAAGCTATATAAATCTCACTTGTCATACTAGTGATTGGGTTGTTGACTCTGGTGCTTCATTTCATGTTACTACACATGGTGATTTCTTCACATCCTATAATAGTGGTGATTATGGCTATGTTAGGATGGGAAATGCGGGTGCATCTAAAATTATCGGCATGAGAGATATTTGTAGGAAATGATTTCTCGCGCGGCGGAAGCGTGTTAGACACCGAGATCGATTTGAAAAAATTTTCTGCTCATTTCCCTTATTAGCCGAATCTGGACAATCCTATATGCTAATGTTTTGTATTATTTTTGATGATTCTAACAACACCAAATAGCCCCAGAAATAGTCCAAATACAATTCAATTCTATAACAACGAAAACGCTCACGGTGCACACCAAAATGCTCAATGTTTTGGAGCAAATGGAACAACAATTCAGGTATGTTATTCTCACTAAAACAACTTAAATAATACCCTTAATACAACCCTTAATGTTCCTCAAAAACTGCACTAAACTGCAACATAAACCGAGGCCCGATTGAAGCTATAAGAAGCGACTACCGAGAACAACAGGAAAAGGAAGAAGTTGATTTTGTGTTGAGTTCCAAAAGGTCTTTTGTGCTATGACTCGTTACCAATAGAAGATAGAGTGGACTATGCTCGCGAAATTATTCTCTAAATAATTTAGAGATTAAAAGTCACATAATTTTTTGTTTCTTTTAGTTTTCTTTCAACACTTGAGAGAAAAATAAGAACTAGGAAGTTATGATTTTTATCAAAAATGAGATCCTCACCAAAATTGAAAATAATCTTTTATTATATACTTAGAGTTTATGTTAGATTAATTTGTAACTAAAATTATAAAATCATCTATAAAACCCCTAGTAAAAATCGGCCATATGTATTCTTGTAATATCCAAATTCAATGTTTGATTTAATATATCATGAATACATTGGTAAGTAATAAGACTAAAAATTAACTTCTATTTGTTACAGTTCAAAATTGTAACTCCTTTTGAATTTATGAGTTTAAAAATCAAATTTTAAAATTCATCAATTTAAAAATAATGTTTCAACTAAATGGTCATTAAATGAACACTTTATGTTAAAATAATTTAACATAGTTATTAAGTGTGACTTTGATTATTGATCTCATCAATAATATATGTGAGTTTATAATTAGACCATCTAATTATATTTAATTTGTTACAGTATGTCGAGTTAGCACGTGTGGACTCCGGAATTCGCCAAGGGTCCCCAATCAGAATTTGTAAGTTGGGCACTAGCAATCCTGCAAAAAACAAAGTAGAGTGGACGAGAGTAGGCTACCACCGGTGTGGTGGATACCGGGTACACTCCGACGCCCAAGTCAGTGGCAGGAAATAAGTTTGTAAAATGGGAAAGCAAGGTTGAATATTACCTCTACTTCCTTTGTTTTTGGCCGTGAGAGCAGTGTAATATATGAGGGGATTAAGGATTGAGAGCATGAAGTATTAGGGTGAGAGAAATGAGACTTGAATGCCTTCTTCCCGTATTCTTCTCATATTTATAGATAAAACATGATCTGAGGTTGGTTTGGTGGTAATGGTTTTGGAGTAAGTGAGGATTAGTGCTAGAGTTAGGTTAAGTGGAGTGGTGGGGATTAGTGCTAGAGTTAGGTTAAGTGGAGTGGCCATGCTTTATGATTTTAATTGTAATCAAATACATAATTCTTGGGCTTTGGTTTCGGGCCTATGATGGGCTTAAGGTGAAAGACAATTTTACCCTTAGACCAAATTTGTCTCTTACAGTTTGTCCCTTACTCTCTAAGTCAAAGAAGTTTTGTCTTAGAGAGTATATACGTTTATGTCAATGATACTAATCACAAAAGCATGTGACAAGAATGTATCACCTTCTGTTGGATTGTTTTATAAGAGCTTTGTGCAAAATGTGGCAACTTCTTCTATATCGCGTGTATCGTCTGGGCAGACGAAGTTTTTAGTCCTTCTGATTTGACTTGACTTATGGTAATTTGTACTTGGTCGTCTGATCAGTTGAAGATCCATGGATACTTTGACTCGACATAAGTAATGGGGAACATTCTCTGGTCAACTGAACCGAATGTAAGTTTAGGAGTCCCACTTGACTCGGCAAGAGTCATGGGGAATGTCCTTTGTCGACTGAACCAATGCGGGTTCAGAAGTCCAATCTTGACTCGACTATAGTCATGGGGAATGTCCCTTTGTCGACTGAAACAAATGCAGGTTTCAGGAGTCCAACTTGACTCGACATGAGTCCAGGGGAATGTCCCTTGTTCGACTGAACCAAACGGTGGTTCAGGAGTTTACTTGACTCGACATGAGTCCAGGGGAATGTCCTTTGTCGACTGAACCAAACGGTGGTTCAGGAGTTTACTTGACTCGACATGAGTCCAGGGGAATGTCCCTTGTCGACTGAACCAAACGGTGGTTCAGGAGTTTTACTTGACTCGACATGAGTCCAGGGGAATGTCCCTTTGTCGACTGAACCAAACGGTGGTTCAGGAGTTTCTTGACTCGACATGAGTCCAGGGGAATGTCCCTTGTCGACTGAACCAAACGGTGGTTCAGGAGTTTCTTGACTCGACATGAGTCCAGGGGAATGTCCCTTTGTCGACTGAACCAAACGGTGGTTCAGGAGTTTACTTGACTCGACATGAGTCCAGGGGAATGTCCCTTGTCGACTGAACCAAACGGTGGTTCAGGAGTTTACTTGACTCGACATGAGTCCAGGGGAATGTCCCTTGTCGACTGAACCAAACGGTGGTTCAGGAGTTTTCTTGACTCGACATGAGTCCAGGGGAATGTCCCTTGTCGACTGAACCAAACGGTGGTTCAGGAGTTTACTTGACTCGACATGAGTCCAGGGGAATGTCCCTTGTCGACTGAACCAAACGGTGGTTCAGGAGTTTACTTGACTCGACATGAGTCCAGGGGAATGTCCCTTGTCGACTGAACCAAACGGTGGTTCAGGAGTTTACTTGACTCGACATGAGTCCAGGGGAATGTCCTTTGTCGACTGAACCAAACGGTGGTTCAGGAGTTTACTTGACTCGACATGAGTCCAGGGGAATGTCCCTTGTCGACTGAACCAAACGGTGGTTCAGGAGTTTACTTGACTCGACATGAGTCCAGGGGAATGTCCCTTGTCGACTGAACCAAACGGTGGTTCAGGAGTTACTTGACTCGACATGAGTCCAGGGGAATGTCCCTTGTCGACTGAACCAAACGGTGGTTCAGGAGTTACTTGACTCGACATGAGTCCAGGGAATGTCCCTTGTCGACTGAACCAAACGGTGGTTCAGGAGTTCACTTGTCGACATGAGTCCAGGGGAATGTCCCTTGTCGACTGAACCAAAACGGTGGTTCAGGAGTTCACTTGACTCGACATGAGTCCAGGGGAATGTCCCTTGTCGACTGAACAAATACAGGTTCAGGAGTTCACTTGACTCGATGATGAGTTAAGGGAATGTCCCTTGTCGACTGAACCAAACGGTGGTTCAGGAGTTTACTTGACTCGACATGAGTCAAGGGAATGTCCCTTGTCGACTGAACCAAACGGTGGTTCAGGAGTTCACTTGTCTTATACGAGTCAGGGGAATGTCCTTTGTCGACTGAACCTATACAGGTTCAGGAGTTCACTTGACTAGATATGAGTTACATTCTATAGATCTTCCACGTGTCGTTTAACGGAGTAAAACCTAGCGCAAATAACGAGGAGTCTTATGGCGGGAAATAAACCGCCAAAAGAAAGTAGTATAAGTGTGGCTTGATGGGTTCATTTGTTTCATTTCACAAGATCAATCGATTTGGGAGAGAACTTCAAGGCTTCAAGGTACTTCTTTCACTCTCTTCGCGTTCTTCATTTGCTTTGAATATTCGTAGAGTAGCTTCAATCTGTTCTTAGCTAAATTAGGTTGTTTGATCTTTAGAATCATACGTTTTTTTGGTGGATTTGTGTTTGGAGATAGGAGTAGGATTTGATCTTTAAGGAACCCAAATCCTAGAAATTATTTGTTTGTAGACTCGCTGAATAGAATATGTCGAGTGGAGACTCTTTAGAAAGTTTAGGAGAACAGATCGATACATTCGTAGGATCATCATCGAGTGAATCAACAGAAGAAAAATCATTAAGGGAATGGTCGCGTCAAGAGTTTTTTGAGGAAGGACCTGTAACCGTTATGTCGCATGAAGTTCCGTTGCAGGCAATTCCTATTAGATCATTGGCAGCTGTCGAGGAATTTAGTGGAGGGGTGAGCACAAGTGAGCCTACCAACATACTAACCAAGAACCCAGCTAGTCGAATGACGGCTAGTTTGCTGATGGAAATTAGGATTAAGTATAGATTTCCTAGATCAATGGAACTGAGGGTGCCCTTGCCGTCTGAAAGGATCGATTATAAAATTCCCGGATGGATTGGTTTTTATGTAGTACCGTTTTCTAATGGGCTTAGATTCCCTATTCCGAGGTTAGCTTGGGAAATTTTGGATCATTATGGGATTGCTCCTTCACAACTAATGCCGAATGCTTGGAGGATTTTAATGTCGATTGAATGCTTAGCATTCGAACAAGGGTTATTGTTTGAGGTGAAGGACATTTTATATTCATACTACCTTAAAGAGCACCTAACTGAAAAAGGGAGATATACTTTGTACCTTCGTCGTAAGAGGGAACAAATAGTTATGGGGCTTCCAACAAACGATAGGGGTAATTGGCAGTCGGACTATTTCTTTGTGAAAAATGAGGGTATCTTTGGGTCGACTGGAATGGGTCGAGTTTCAGAATACTGGAGTGTATTTAGTGAGTATCAACTTCTTCTATTTATTGAAAATTTATCAATGTTATTGTCGTATGATACTAATGTATGGATTGTTTATTATGCAGGTCCTTTTCGAAACAGTTTATTCGACAAAACACCTCTTATTTTGTCGAACACAAAAGCTCTTCTTGATCTTCCCGTCGAACAAAGAGATTGGAGGATAATCTTGGTAGAGCAGAGACTAAGAGCAACTTTACAGTGGAAGAAATCTTCGAATCAGAAGGTATATCTACCCCTTTGGCACTTTCTAAAAACGTATTGGAAGTCATCTACTGTACTCGGTCGATTCGAGCTCTGTACGGAAAGGTGTGGTTTATAAAGACATTAACTCCAAAAGAAATTTTATGCGCAGAGGACATGGCGTCGAGGCAAATAAAAGTAGCATCAATTGATGAGTTGATGAGCCGAAAAAAGGCTAGGAAGCTCAAGATAAAGGAGCCAGAAGTGGAGGTTCCAGAACCACAATTGGTATCGTCGACTGGAACTCCAAAGCATAAGGGGAAGTCGACCGAAATAGTTGTCAAAGGGGGGAAAAGGAAGGAAGGCGGATGAAATCGAAGAAATCGATAATATAGTTGTCAGGATTCCATCAGGGTCGACTGCAATTTCGGACCCATCAAGCCTTGACCCTTTATTAAGAAGCTTTGCTGGAGGAGGATGAACAGAGGTTATCCAAGATTGGCCCGGTCGAGTCGATGAAAAAGGCTGCGGCTTTAAATTACCAAGTAAGAAAGTAGATAGAAATTTCTTAATAATTTGTAGAATGGATTCTAATCAAATCCTTTTTCCAGGCAATGGAGTGCAGTCTACATATGCAGCGATATGTCGAATCGACTCTTAAGAAACAGAGAGAGATGGAAAAATCATTGCGGCTATGAAAAAGGAAGTGGTCCAAAAGAAGTCGCTTGAAAAAAGAAATGCTGAATTGGAGAAGGAGTTGAAGGAAGTGAAGGCAACACTTCAGATGGAAAAGGAGACTTCTGAGGTTACGATTGAAGGCTATAAGGATGCGTTCGAGAATGTGAAGAAGGAGAATGAAGAATTACTCGAGAATCTTGAAGGGATCGCTCTTGAATCTATGATGAAAGAACGCAGTCATCTGATGAAGGATTTCCTTGATGGGAAGACAGGAGCTTGGGAGCCTGAGAAATGGATTCAGCAGTATGACCAACTATTGGCAGGAGTTTCTTTTCAGACGAGGGTGATGTAGAAGAGAAAGGCGAAGAGGTCGACTCGAAAGTGGCAGAAAAAGAAGTAATTGATGGCGAGGGAGCGGCTGAAGTTCAAGAAAACGGATAAGAAGAATGAAGAACTTAGTCGAATGGAAATCGAGCCGACTACTCAAGTTCAAGAAATTCCTGCACCTGAAGTTGCTGCTGAATGTATTCAGGAAGAAGCTACTCCAGAAATTTGAATCTTTTGTAATTTTAATTTAACTTCTTTGTAGAACAATTTTAATGAATTAATGATATTTTGGGATGATATTTCAAATGAAATTTGTTATTAAGTCGAATCACACAATACATAAAGTAGAAAATTACTCTGAATCTTAAAATATGAATAAATGCACGCTTAAATTACCGGTGAAATTGCTTAAGGTGAATTGCATTCCAACTATTGTGAATTTGTCTCCCCTCAATTGTTTGTAATTTGTAGGCTCCGTGTCCAACAACTCTTGTGATGATGTATGGCCCTTCCCAATTTGGTCCCAACTTCCCTTCTCCGACTTCTTTTGTGTTTTGAAAAACTTTTCGTAGTACCCAATCCCCTTCCTTGAATGTTCTGCTTCTGACATTTTTGTTGAAATATCTCGCCATTCTTTGCCGATGAGATGCAAGTCGTATGGTCGCCTTTTCTCGTCTTTCGTCGATTGTATCTAGATTCATATACATCAACTGCTGATTTGCCTCATCACCAGCGTACTGGTAGCGTAGAGAAGGAATGGCTTCTTCGATTGGAATTACTGCCTCTGTTCCAAATGCCAAAGAGAAAGGAGTTTCTCCAGTCGAAGAACGGATGGTCGTTCTGTAGGACCACAATACTCCAGGAAGTTCGTCTGCCCATGATCCTTTTGCCTTCTCCAATCTTTTCTTCAAAGTATTCAAAAGTGTCTTGTTAGAAGACTCGGCTTGCCCATTAGCTTGTGGAAAGCGTGGGGTTGAAAAACTTAACTTGATCCCCCAATTTTTACAAAAGTCTTGAAAATGTCGACTAATGAACTGGGAGCCATTATCTGTTACAATCTCCTTGGGAATGCCGAAACGACATATGATGTTTTTCCAGACAAATGTTTGAACTTCTTTGTCTCGTACTTTGGCAAAGGAGTCCGCTTCAATCCACTTTGAAAAATAATCTGTCAAGACTAGCATGTAGACTCGTTGTCCAGGGGCGGTTGGTAGCTTCCCTACAATATCCATACCCCACTTCATGAACGGCCATGGGGATAGGATAGGATTCAGCTTTTCTGGTGGAAGATGTGGAATAGGAGCGAATCTCTGACACTTTTCACACTTTCGTGTAATTGACTGAATCAATTCTCATAGTTGGCCAATAATACCCAGTCGAATGGGCGCGTGAGGCAAGGCTTCGTCCTCCAGAATGATTTCCGCATTCTCCTTCGTGCAATTCTGATAGTACATGTTGTGCTTGATCATGAGTAAGACATTTGCCCAGAGAACGACCTTTTCAATAGTTGTCCATTAAATATGGTGAATCTTGCTGCCTGCCTTTGAATCCTTCTTGCTTCATTTCTATCTTCTGGAAGCAGTCCATCTTGCAAGTATTTCATGATTGGTGTCATCCATGATTCTGAAGTGATGGTGCTTGTTCTCCTCAAATTGATGCCAATTTAAATACACTACTGGATTGATGAAGTTTGTCCCCATGCATCGTCGACCCGTAGTCACTGTGCTGAGACATGATGTATATATGAAGTCGCCTGAGTGTTTTCACTTCTTGAAACCTGAGATATGTTGAATTCTTGAAATGTCGCCTGGACTTCTTTAACTTTCTGCAAGTAGGAAAACATTTGAGGGTCTCGTGCCTGATATGAACCTTGGAGCTGATTCACTATCAATTGGGAGTCTGATTTCACTTCGATTCTTCTTCCCCAAGCTCTTTGACCAAGCTGATTCCTGCTATCAAAGCTTCATATTCTGCTTCATTGTTTGTAACTCGGAATCCACATTTGATTGCTTGTTGTAGTATATCCCCATCAGGAGTAGTGATCACTATGCCAAGGCCACACCCTTTCTTATTGCTAGAACCGTCGACTGAAAGTTTCCAAAGTGAATTTGATTGGATTGAATTGACTTCAGTACCTTCCAAGGGATTCTGAGTTGGACTGAAATCTGCTACAAAGTCAGCCAAGGCTTGAGATTTGATTGCTGTTCTGGGCTGGTAAGTGATGTCGTGTTCTCCCAATTCGACAGCCCATTTTGTTAATCTCCAGTCAATTCTGGCTTGTGTAGTATGCTCCTCAAGGGGTACTCCGAGTAGACTGTGATAGGATGCCCTTGAAAGTATGGTCGTAGCTTCCTGGCTGACATTACCAAGGCTAGAACCAATTTTTCCAAATGCAAATAACGTGACTCCGTATCAAGTAATGCTTTGCTTACATAGTAGACTGGAAGTTGGGTGCCGTTCTCTTCTCGAATCAAAACAGCGCTCACTGCTTGGTTTGACACTCCCAAGTACAAGAATAACCTTTCGTTGTCGAGTGGTTTTGACAACAATGGTGGTGATGTTAAGTACTGCTTCAGCTCTTTCAGAGCTTGTTCGCAGGCGGGAGTCCATTCAAAGTTTTTTGTTTTTAATGGCTGAAAAGAACATAAAACTTTTGTCTGTCGACTTGGAGATGAATCTGTTCAACGCAGCAATTCTCCCTGCTAGTCGCATGACTTCCTTTGGGCAGGTTGGAGAAGGAATTTCAAGTATGGATTTGATTTGATCTGGATTTGCCTCAATCCCTCGTTGTGTAACAACATATCCCAAGAATTTCCCAGAAGCTACTCCAAACGCACATTTTGTTGGATTCAATTTCATCCCATACCTATTCATCACCTTGAATGCTTCTTCCAGGTGTTGCAGATGCTGATCAGATTTTGATGATTTCACCAACATGTCGTCTACATACACCTCCATTGTTTTTCCAATCTGTTGTGAGAACATTTTATTGACCATTCTCTGATATGTAGCACCTGCATTTTTGAGACCAAAGGGCATTACCTTGTAACAGAATATGCCCCTATTGGTCATGAAAGCTGTTTTCTCTTGGTCGCTTGGATGCATAAGGATTTGATTGTACCCAGAATATGCATCCATAAAACTTAGCAATTCGTGTCCAGCTGTAGCATCAACCATTTGATCAATATGAGGCAATGGGAATGAATCTTTTGGGCATGCTTTGTTCAAATCTGTGAAGTCGATACAAACTCTCCATTTTCCATTCTTCTTTCGTACCACCACCACATTGGCTAACCAGGCTGGGAATTGAACTTCTTTAATGGCACCATTTTGTAACAATTTTTGGATTTCTTCATCAATGATCTGATTTCTTCTGGGGCAAACTTCCTTCTTTTCTGTCTGATTGGAGGGTAGTCTGGATCCACATGGAGTTGATGAGTAATCAAGCTGGGGTCAATCCCAGTCATGTCTTCATGCGACCAAGCGAACTGGTCATGTCGTTTTCGCAAAAATTCACTTAAGTCTGCCCGTAGTCTGGGATCTAGATTTGCTCCAATTTGAGTTTTATGGTCTGCATATTTGTCATGGATTTGAACCTCATCCAATTCTTCAATATTTGGAAGTGTGGGCTCCTGCGAATGAGGTTCGTTCTGTAATTGCTATGCTGAATGGACCTTTGCCTTCATTGTTGTTTGGTAGCATCCTCTGGAAGCAACTCTATCTCCCCTTATCTCTTGAATCCCCCACTTTGTAGGAAACTTTAGAGTTTGATGATAGGTGGACGATACTGCCCTCATTTCATGAATCCATGGCCTCCCAATAATTAGATTGTAGGCTGAAGGACAATCTAGGACTAGGAAGGTTGTCATTTTGTTGATTCCCCCTGCGTAGACTGGAAGGCTTATTTCTCCCAAAGTAAATTTTTGTTCACCACTGAATCCAATCAACACAGTCGTCTTTTTGTTAATTTTCTCTAATTCAGCTCCCATGTCTGCCAAGGCTGTTGTAAAGATGATGTTGGCTGAGGATCCTGTATCTACCAGAACTCGTTTGATCATGAAATTTGCCACCTGTAGAGAGATTACTAAGGCGTCATGATGAGGGTTCATGCTACCAGAGTTGATGTCGTCTGGAAACTCCATTATTAAGTTTGTAAACATTTTTTCTAAAGACGTCGTGGAATGTTGAAGGCTTGACACAATCGCTCTGGAATGTCGTTTGGCTGCTGAATATGATACTCCACTAATCTCTGATCCTCCTGAAATGAAATTCACGGTGTTATCAATTGGTGGAGGTTGAATTGGTGCTTCCCCATGTCCATCCTTCTCGTTCCTCTGAGCTAAAGTAGCTTGCCCCTTCTCCGTAAGTAGATCCCTTAAAAACCCTTTGTTCAACAACTCAAGTACTTCCAACCTCAATGCTACACATTCAGCTGGTATGGCCGTAGTCTCGATGGAACTCACACCATTTGTTTGTGTCTTTATTTTTGAAACTTTCTCTGTTGCGTGGTGGCCACTTTACTTCATTTCCCATCTTTTTAAGTACCAAGACTAACTCTCCCGGAGATATAGAAAAATTGTAGTCTGGGAGTCTGGGTTTTTCCATCGGAATTGTTTCTCGAGCTCTGTATGATGGAGGTCTTTGATCAAAACCTTTTTGGTGGGGCTGATGTTCTCTCCTTGGGTGGTTCCATTTCTCCGAATGACGCTTAGGCATCACATTTGTAAATTCTTTATGTCGTTTGGTAGAATGGGCTGTTCTTTCGTTTTGCATGTTGGAGGAAATGTCTTTTCTTTTATTCCTTTTATCTTCTTCCCACCTGATTTCAACTTGTGCTCGAGCCATAACCTGGTCCATCGTGTAGCACCGAAACTTGGTCAGCTTTTTGTAGAGTCCACTTTCACAAAGTAACCCGTTCCTGAAAGCCTCCACAGCTGTTGGTTGATGAAGGTCTGGGATTGTTATTCTTTCTTTGTTGAATCGAGCAACATAGCTTCGCAATGATTCTCCCCTCCGTTGTAGGATGGCACTAAGATCATCAGTAGTTTTTTCAAGTTTGCAAGAGCTGGCGAAATGTTCAACAAATTTGTCTGCTAATTGTTGATAAGATTTGATGGATCTGTATGGTAGGTTGATGAACCATGTAAGAGCTGGACCACCCAAAGTTTCTCCAAATCCTCTGCACATTCCAGCTTCCCATTGATGAGGAGCTAAGCCTGTTGACATCATTTTGTATTTATAATGAATGACATGGTCGTCTGGGTCAGTAGATCCATCGTATAACTTCATGTCTGGTGGGCTGAACTTCCGTGGTAGCTCAACAGATGTTATCGTCTCAATGAAAGGGGTATCTGAAATGGTTCCAGCTCTACTCTTCTTCATTGGGAGTTTCACCCCTGGTAGACTGGACATAATAGCTTCTTTAAATTCTTTCATTTCCTTTCTCATTGTGACGACAATTTGCTGGGCTTGGTTGACTGGTGAACTTGGTAAGTTCCTCTGGTTCTCACCATTTGATGGAACGTCGTCTGTTGTTTCGTCAAATGCTCCTTGAAGGTTAGCTGGAGTGATCCGGTTGTTGTGTTGTTCTGATGTATTGTGAAGCTGTGTGGGTGATGAAAGTAGTTCCAATTGTTTTTGGAGGTTTATGTTGGAACTACGAAAGGTAAAATTCTCTTCTTCCAAAGCTTTCAATCTGTCTTGTAGTATGGCCAATTGTGATGCCACTGGATCAGGTGTTTGTTCATTGCTTGAAGTCATGATTGACTAAGCAGTGAGTGTTTGTAGGGTGGAAAGCCTTTGTCTGCAAATTATTGCTAGGGCCCCACGGTGGGCGCCAAATTGTGGACTCCGGAATTCGCCAAGGGTCCCCAATCAGAATTTGTAAGTTGGGCACTAGCAATCCTGCAAAAAACAAAGTAGAGTGGACGAGAGTAGGCTACCACCGGTGTGGTGGATACCGGGTACACTCCGACGCCCAAGTCAGTGGCAGGAAATAAGTTTGTAAAATGGGAAAGCAAGGTTGAATATTACCTCTACTTCCTTTGTTTGGCCGTGAGAGCCGTGTAATATATGAGGGGATTAAGGATTGAGAGCATGAAGTATTAGGGTGAGAGAAATGAGACTTGAATGCCTTCTTCCCGTATTCTTTTCATATTTATAGATAAAACATGATCTGAGGTTTGGTGGTAATGGTTTTGGAGTAAGTGAGGATTAGTGCTAGAGTTAGGTTAAGTGGAGTGGTGGGGATTAGTGCTAGAGTTAGGTTAAGTGGAGTGGCATGCTTTATGATTTTAATTGTAATCAAATACATAATTCTTTGGGCTTTGGTTTCGGGCCATGCTGATGGGCTTAAGGTGAAAGACAATTTTACCCTTAGACCAAATTTGGCTCTTACAGCACGTAGACCAAATGGACCTACAATTCCGAGCTTCAATAATCCTAGAATATTAATTAAACTATTTAATTAAATATTGTGAATTATTAACTTTAGTCTATTCTACTAAAAACATAAAGTTTCACTCTTGTCGTTGTAGATATATTATATAAGTCGAACTATGTCGGAGTCCTTCGATATAATCATTACATATGGATTGACCATTTACGAGTATCTCATAATTAAGGCGGGGTCAAAATATCGGTTACACCCCTCATTACATACGAAAGTGAGGCCCCCTGAAGAAGTGCCCAAGCAGGGCCTTCGGAAAAAGCCAAAGCCGGCAAAAGCAAGTCTACAACTGCCTCGATTATAAAGAAATGGACAACATGTACGATGGGGGTGGAGGATTTCCTTGATGATGCGAGGGAAAGTGTGGCTCACATCCTCATAACCATCAACCATCTAATCCAGAGAGTGGATTTCAACAGACCTATGGCCTATGAAACTATCTCCCATGATGAGGTCGTCCAGAAAGTATGCCGCCTCCAAGCCAAGTTAATTTATGACTTAGTTTTCTCTTCAGTTATTTGCTTACAATTATTATTTACTGATAAACTGACCCGATCTCTTAATGTGCAGCCGATGCACCTTATGGTCACAAATATGGATGTGCTTTCAAACACTATTGCCGACGGTGGCCAGACCCGAAGGCTTCAAAGTCAACTGACTGAAAAGGAGAAAAAGATTAGCAATAAGCTGAACAAAGCTAAGGCCGAGACAAATTCTCCTAAGACGACGCCAGTTATTGACGGTTGTTTTTCGTTTAAAGGGAAATATGAGAAATTAACCCATCGAATAAACCTCTCTCAGCAGTAAAATTATTTGGTAAGTAGGGAACCATATGAAACTTAGCAAGCAGACAGATAAATCACCTAGGTGAGGATTTATGCGGTTCGGTATAGAGTGATTCCAACCTACATCCACGGGAGAAATGAGAGTATTTTATTATTGCTCAGAGTCAAGACCGACCTGAGCTACAAGTGGGGTAATGAACTCACAAAGAGTTTACAACACATCGGGTCTTACACTGGCCCATTATAATTTTCTCAACGGTCAAAACAACCGATAAACTTTCTCTCTCTATCACTAGATTTTTGGCTCTTGGTTTTTCTCTAAATGTTGAGATGTAAAATTTTCTCACCCCTGAATCTGAACTTCAACTCCTTTATATAGGCTCCAAAATCCACTATTCCACCGCCCAAGATGTCAGCTCATGTCACTATATCATTATTACAGTAACAACTCTCCTCAACTACCCAAATTACTGCACAAGCCTATGGCGGGCCATGGCGGATCTGCCTTGCCACTGCACCGACCTATTGCGGCTGGTAGGGTTACTTTCACAGTGAATCATTTTTTTCCCACAGTCATCATTAGCCTTGTAGAATAATATCTTCTCACTTCATGACATACATCACTTGACTCAAGCGCAGATTTATTTGTAATCTCATATTTGTTCCTCGGGTCAGCATACCGAGACAGATGATACTGGTCAAAACTCACTCTGACATTTTCAACCAGGTCGAGTTGCTAAGTGTGGACCTCATTGCATCGGTTTCCACAAATATTCAAATGAACCCAAATTCAGCACTTATTCTTTAAGTCGGATCGGTATCCCAACTTACTTCGTCATCAACACTCAGCTCTTGCATGAACCCCTATGTATAATAGGGTTAGTGTAGACACTGTATTTTTACATATAAGTCCCGATGATGAGTCTCGTATGGAGACACTACCTCTTTGATTGTGAAAGCCGCGGGAAACGGACGTCTGAAGGGTAAAGTTGGAAATTGACATTTTGGTCGGATTTAACTCGCTTGTTTCGCTTCGGGTTCGCTTGTTGGACCTCTATTTTAAAACACACCAAACCCATTAAATCACATCTCACAAATTAAATATTAAAACATTTAAAATAAATGTCACAAATTAAATTGAATTAAAAAATAATTAAAATTAAATTAAATAACTAAATTGAAATTAAAAAATAAAAAATTAAAATCCATTTAAACTAAATAAATTAATTCCAATTTAAATTAAATTAAAACAAATTAAATTTAAATTAAATTAAAACTAATATCAAAATTAAATAAATCTTTTCCTAAAACAAATAAACCACTCACCAAATTTAAATAAATTCCCCAATTAATTGATTTTGTTTCCTATTAAAGCCATGCATAACCATAATTCCCCTACCCTCTCACTATAAAAATAACACAAACTAACCCTAAGACTGGCTGGCCTATCTCTCTGACTCACGGCACAAACAAAAACAAAGCAAGATAAAACCATAAGCTGCACGCACTCTCTCTCATTCACACTCTCACTCGGCCACACAGAAAACAAACCCTAAACAAAACCTAATAACCTCTCTTTTCATGCCTCAAATCACGCCTGAAACAGCCCACTGTCCAGCCCCTAAACCTGCCGCAAACAGCCCCATTTACTGCCCAGGATTTCCGCAAATCTGACCTTGAAAACAGTCCAGAAAATACCCTAAATCAACCCTAAAACAGTGACAAAAACTGCCCTTAAACCCTTTTAAAACCGCAGCCCATATTAGCCTCAAAACAACCCATATTTTAGCCCTCTAAGACTGCATAAACCAGCAGCAAAACAACGAGGAAGCAGCAGCGAAACAGAGTGAAAACAACAGCTTGAATAGCGAAACAGCGAAGGAAAACGTTGAGTTAGTGAACCGAAAGAGTTGCGGATCATCCACCATTCCAACGGCCGTGTAACGCCCTTTCGTGAGACGAAAAAAGAGGTTAGACCTGATGGCACCATTTTATTTATTATCTTTCGTTAATTTTATTTATTTTAAATATTATCGCATGAGAGTCGTTTGAGGCATGATGTGATTGTTGGATGAGCAGAATATGTGTTCCCTTTTGTGGTATATAGGATGGAAACCCGGACGTAAATTCTGTAGCCGAATCCGAATGGACGGTAGTGCGGTTTGTACTCGGGATACAACGCCACGTACCACTTAAGAGACACATATTTCGTCTCATCCAAACTTGTGTGTGAGCATGTTGTAGTTCGTAGGTTATTTATTTGTTATTAAAGCATGATTTAGCTTAGTTAGTTGTTTATTTTTAAGCATGATTAGTTATTCGTTTTGTATTTGGAACTTGCATTAAGTTTATGTTATTGTTTGCATTTCGCATTAAATAATTGAAATATGTTCATGAGATTGACGTGTGTTGTCATGTTTTATGATGACTTACTTTCCAAGCATGCAAACTTAGACATATGATTTATCTTTATGAGCATGAACTAGATATAGGTTGTTCTTGAGCATGTTGTGTAGATTCGGTTAAGATATTGCACAAATCATATCATCACAAGTGGCATAAGTAAGGGACCATTCCGAACCCAACATGTTTGAGGTATTCCCTTGCGAGGGGTGAGTGCGGCCTTAAATCTTTGTCCTGGTTCACACCGGGTGGCGACTCCATATTATTTCGTACTCCCAACTAGGCCGCGAGCCTAGAACAGCGTCGCCCAGTTTCTGTGTCCCACAGTCTGGCGACTCCACTGGGATAGAGAATCGGCCCCGAAATCATATATTGTGATGTGTATAATTTGTGCATTAGTTGACCGTTTCTATAGTGGGTTGAGGGAGTTCAATCAAAGGCATTGTCATAAACCCGCATGAGAACGATAGTTATATATCCTATAGGAGTTGCCCCTTTATGCTTTTGACAACCATATGCATATTATATCTCATATATCGTACACATCTCATGCATACACGCATCATGTTACCCCTTTGTGTCTTAAAAGCCATCATAGATATCTGTTGGGTTGGGTTAGGGATAAAAGAAGGCTTGTCAAGAAGAGTTTAGCAAACATGGATATCAGGGAAAATGAAACCAAGAAACAGAAAACCTTGCGGCAAGGATTGAAAAACCATTAGGGGGGCCTTCAAAAAAAAAGAGAGAAAAAAAAAAAAGAAAAAAAATGAAAAAAAAAGAGAAAAAAAAATGAAAAAAAAGAGAAAAAAAGAAAAAAAAAAAGGGTTGTGTAGTTCTTAATAGTTAGGCATAAGTCCGATGATGAAATCGTTTGCTTTAGGATGAAATCGTAGAAAGATAAACTCTTGATGTGCTTTTATCTGATGCTTTGAATTGTTGATCTATGTTAGACTCGTAAGCACCTCACTATAGGTTCTTAGCGGTGAAAACCTGAGTAGTTGGCAATGTGACTAGTTGAAGAAATTGTAGGTCGGTGAATGACCGTTTGCTTAGATGTCCATCTTGATTTGCTTATGTTATGATGTGTGGTATGATTGAAAATGAAAGAAAAGTCTCTAAAGAAAAGAATTGAACCACCTATAACCGATAAGCGTGAAGCTACCCATGGGCGAGTATTAGGACCACCATGAGGAGAAATGCTACCTTAAAGGGTAGGTGTGTTGAGAAAAAAAGAGAAAGAAAAAAAAAGAGAAAAAAAAAGGTTCAAAATGAAAAGAAAAAAAGAAAGAGACAAAAAGAGAAGGAAAACCATACCACATGGAGCACATAAAAGCAACTGCATGCATAATTGAGACATCTAGGTTGGTTTGACCCATCGATCCCGATTTTTGAAACGAAGTCATTGAGTTGGCTTGCTTAAGGATTAAGCTGTGAAAGAACCTTTGCACACACACACTTTGAGTTTGGCATATATCATTTATTCAAAAACTCAGATTTGAGTTGCATTGAGTGTTTTGAATGTTCTCTGGTTTCATTACTGAGCATTCTTTAAGGGCAATTATATGTATAACTATTGAGACTAGTTCGTAGCTTGTAATATCATGTTGATATGGAAGGCCCCACCATGTGGTTCATCTTGACCAAGTGCAAACAGCGGAGAGCAGAAAGCTAAATCAAGACTGGGGGCGACCAGTCTACCACCCCGTGAATAAGAAGTGTGTAACAAGAAAATGAGCCGTGAGACTAGAGAGAGACTGAGCAGCCATCAAGAGTACCGGCAGAAGACCTAACCCAACCAGATAGGAAACTCATTCATGCATGCATGCATACACGTAACGTATTCTGCATTCCTTTTTGTGTTTGTTTTGTTTGTATTCACAGGTTTCAATGAAAAAAAAAAGAAGCGGCAAATTCAAGCCAACCAGAAGCAGCAACGATACAGTGTCAGCAGTTTTCATGAATGAATCACAGGGGCGAGGCCCATATCAGTATCAGTTTGGGGCGAGGCCCACATCAGTATCAACTCAGGGTCAGCATGGGGGCGATGCTCATATCAGTTTCAGTTTGGGGCGAGGCCCATATCAGTATCATTTTGGGGACGAGGCCCATATCAATAACAGTTCGGGGGCGAGGCCCATATCGTTATCAGTATCAGTTAGAGGCGAGGCCCACATCAGTATCAGTTTGGGGTGAGGCCCACATCAGTATCAACTCAGGGTCGAGGCCCACATTATCAGTAGCATCGGGAATGAATCCCAGGGTCGAGGCCCACCTTATCAGCAGTTCGGGAATGAATCCCAAGGCCGAGGCCCACACTATCAGTAGTTTGGGGAATGAATCCCAGGGTCGAGGCCCACGTCGTCAGAATTTGGAATGAATCCAGGGAATGAATCCTAAGGCCGAGGCCCACATCGACCGAATTTGGAATGAATCCAGGGAATGAATCCCAGGGCTGAGGCCCACATCGACAGAATTTGGAATGAATCCAGGGAATGAATCCCAGGGCCGAGGCCCACATCAAAAGAATTTGGAATGAATCCAGAGAATGAATCCCAGAGCCGAGGCCAATATCAGAAGAATTTGGAATAAATCCAGGGAATGAATCCCAGGGCCGAGGCCCACATCGACAGAATTTAGAATGAATCCAGGGAATGAATCCCAGGGCCGAGGCCCATATCAGCAGAGTTATGGAATGAATCCAGTGAATGAATCCCTGGGCCGAGGCCCACATTGACAGAATTTGGAATGAATCCCAGGGCCGAGGCCCACAACGTCAGAATTTGGAATGAATCCAGGGAATGAATCACAGGGCCGAGGCCCACATCGTCAGAAATTAGAATGAATCCAGGGAAGGAATCTCAGGGCCGATGCCCACATCAACAGAGTTTTGGAATGAATCCCAGGGCCGAGGCCCACATCGTCTGAATTTGGAATGAATCCAGGGGATGAATCCCAAGGCCGAGGCCCATGTCGTCTGAATTTGGAATGAATCCAGGGGATGAATCCCAGGGCCGAGGCCCACGTCGTCTGAATTTGGAATGAATCCAGGGGATGAATCCCAAGGCCGAGGCCCACATCAGCATCATTTTGGGGGCGAGGCCCATATTAGCATCAGTATCAACATTGCCGAGTATGGCATTCTAGGGGCGAGACCCATATTGGTTCAATATCAGTTTGCCGGGTATGGCATTCTGGGGGCGAGGCCCACATTACATAAGGTCAGTTTCTGCCGGGTATGTCATTCTGGGGGTGAGGCCCACATTGGTTCAATATCAGTGTTGCCGGGTATGGCACTCTGGGGGCGAGGCCCACATTAGTTCAGTATCAGTTTTGCCGGGTATGTCACTTTAGGGGCGAGGCCCACATCATTATCATCATCAGTTTTGCCGGGTATGGCACTCCGGGTATGGAGATATCAGATCAGTTTTGCCAGGTACGGCACTCCAGGTATGGAGATATTAGATCAGCCAGGTACGGCACTCCGAGTATGAAGACATCATATTAGTTCTGCCAGATATAGCATTCTGGGGGCGAGGCCCACATAGCATCAGATCAGTTTCTGCCGGGTATGGCATTCTGGGGGGAAGGCCCACATAGTATCAGATCAGTTTATGTCTGGCATGGTATTCTGGGGGCGAGGCCCGCATCACATCAGATCAGTTCTGCCGAGAATGGCACTCCGAGAATGGAGATATAGTCTGGGAATGGACAGCTCGAGAATGAGCACGCCGAGAATGGCACGCCGGGAATGGCACTCTGAGAATAGAGATATAGTCCGGGAATGGACAGCTCGAGAATGAGCACGCCGAGAATGGCACGCCGGGAATGGCACTCCGAGAATGGAGATATAGTTCGGGAATGGACAGCTCGAGAATGAGCACGCCGAGAATGGCACGCCGAGAATGGCACTCCGAGAATGAAGATATAGTCCGGGAATGGACAGCTCAAGAATGAGCACGCCGAGAATGGCACGCCGGGAATGGCACTCCGAGAATGGAGATATAGTCCAGGAATGGACAGCTCGAGAATGAGCACGCGAGAATGGCACTATGAGAATGGAAGATCAGCATCAGCATCAGTTTGGCCGGGTATGACACTCTGGGGGCGAGGCCCACATCATCATCAGTATCAGTTTTTACGGGTATAACACTCCGGGTATGGAGACATCAGTTTCAGTTTTGCCGAGTATGGAGACATCAGATCAGTTTCGCCGAGTATGGCACTCCGGGTATGGAGACACATCATCATCAGCAGTTTTGGGGATGCGTCCAAGGGTCGAGGACCCACTACATCATCATTTCGAGGGCGAGGTCCCTATTATCAGCGGTATTGGGATGCGTCCCAGGGTCGAAGTGCCCCCGTTGTCGGTTGTAGTTCCGGGATGCGTCCCAGGGTCGAGGGCCCACTACATCATCATTTTGAGGGTGAGGTCCATATTGTCAGCGGTATTGGGATGCGTCCCAAGGTCGAGGTGCCCCCGTTGTCGGTTGTAGTGCCGGGATGCGTCCCAGGGTCGAGGACCCACTACATCATCACCTCAGTTCGAGGCAACAGACGAGTCAGGTGGCAGCTAGCGAGCCAGGTAAGTAAAAATGCATTGCATAACTTTGATAGGATTGTCACTGTTACACATTACACAAGTCTCATCAAAGTGGGGGCGACTGTAGACACTGCATTTTTACATATAAGTCCCGATGATGAGTCTCGTATGGAGACACTACCTCTTTGATTGTGAAAGCCGCGGGAAACGGACGTCGGAAGGGTAAAGTTGGAAATTGATATTTTGGTCGGATTTAACTCGCTTGTTTCGCTTCGGGTTCGCTTGTTGGACCTCTATTTTAAAACACACCAAACCCATTAAATCACATCTCACAAATTAAATAATTAAAACATTTAAAATACATGTCACAAATTAAATTGAATTAAAAAATAATTAAAATTAAATTAAATAACTAAATTGAAATTAAACTAAATCAAATTAAAATCCATTTAAACTAAATCAAATTAATTCCAATTTAAATTAAATTAAAACAAATTAAATTTAAATTAAATTAAAACTAATATCAAAATTAAATAAATCTTTTCCTAAAACAAATAAACCACTCACCAAATTTAAATAAATTCCCCAATTAATTGATTTTGTTTCCTATTAAAGCCATGCATAACCCTAATTCCCCTACCCTCTCACTATAAAAATAACACAAACTAAACCATAAGACTAGCTGGCCTATCTCTCTGACTCACGGCACAAACAAAAACAAAGCAAGAAAAAACCCTAAGCTGCACGCACTCTCTCTCATTCACACTCTCACTCGGCCACACAGAAAACAAACCCTAAACAAAACCTAATAACCTCTCTTTTCACACGCCTCAATCACGCATGAAACAGCCCACTGTCCAGCCCCTAAACCTGCCGCAAACAGCCCCATTTACTGCCCAGGATTGCCGCAAATCTGACCCTGAAAACAGTCCAGAAAACACCCTAAATCAACCCCAAAACAGTGACAAAAACTGCCCTTAAACCCTTCTAAAACTGCAGCCCCTATTAGCCTCAAAACAACCCATATTTTAGCCCTCTAAGACTGCATAAACCAGCAGCAAAACAATGAGGAAGCAGCAGCGAAACGGAGTGAAAACAGCAGCTTGAATAGCAAAACAGCGAAGGAAAACGTTGAGTTAGTGAACCGAAAGAGTTGCGGATCATCCACCATTCCAACGGCCGTGTAACGCCCTTTCGTGAGACGACAAAAGAGGTTAGACCTGAGGGCACCCTTTTATTTATTATATTTCGTTTATTTTATTTATTTTAAATATTATCGCATGAGAGTCGTTTGAGGCATGATGTGATTGTTGGATGAGCAGAATATGTGTTCCCTTTTGTGGTATATAGGATGGAAACCCGGACGTAATTCTGTAGCCGAATCCGAATGGACGGTAGTGCGGTTTGTACTCGGGATACAACGCCACGTACCACTTAAGAGACACGTATTTCGTCTCATCCAAACTTGTGTGTGAGCATGTTGTAGTTCGTAGGTTATTTATTTGTTATTAAAGCATGATTTAGCTTAGTTAGTTGTTTATTTTTAAGCATGATTAGTTATTCGTTTTGTATTTGGAACTTGCATTAAGTTTATGTTATTGTTTGCATTTCGCATTAAATAATTGAAATATGTTCATGAGATTGACGTGTGTTGTCGTGTTTTATGATGACTTACTTTCCAAGCATGCAAACTTAGACATATGATTTATCTTTATGAGCATGAACTAGATATAGGTTGTTCTTGAGCATGTTGTGTAGATTCGGTTAAGATATTGCAAAAATCATATCATCACAAGTGGCATAAGTAAGGGACCATTCCAAACCCAACAGGTTTGAGGTCTTCCCTTGCGAGGGGTGAGTGCGGCCTTAAATCTTTGTCCTGGTTCACACCGGGTGGCGACTCCATGTTATTTCGTACTCCCAACTAGGCCGCGAGCCTAGAACAGCGTCGCCCAGTTTCTGTGTCCCACAGTTAGGTACTTATGTTAAATTATGTATGTCTCTCTGAGTCCTTAGGCCCTTATTATGTATTTTTGGGCCAAATATAATACCTATTATACCTCTCTTCGGTATTTGAACATTCTTCACGGTGGAAACCCACCATCAACAATACCATTTTTTTATAAGACTTTTTTAAAAATGAGTTCTATCCATGTATTTTATATAATTGGTATTTGAGATTAGCCACGATAAGTATGAGATTGATTTAAATGTGGTTTCATGATTGTCCAGTGTCCACGATCCGCGAAATCACTCACTAACACGTGAATTAAATAGAACATTATAAATAAGAATATAAATTCATGTACATACTTTCCTTACAAATTAGTTTTTAAGAATGAATTTTACGAATGGATTCATGTTATAAGCATCTCTTAGGGTCAAGGTTGAGTTGATATTGATATAATCGTCACTTGGGACTGTGGCTTTTGATGTATTTTTCATTTAACTATGGTTGAGTCTTATGTAAACAACTTCTAGGAAACTTTCATAATTACCTTATGAAAATTTGAAAGAAGCCACCGAGCATGCGTTCCTTTGAAATCACATCAGGTTTTTTGCATTTATTGGCCAGCTGACACATCTCTCTAGCAAATGCAGATAAGCTGCTTTTCTTTACTTAAAAATGTTGGATTTTCATAAGCCACTTGTTGAGGTTTTCCGCAATTATTCGTCAAACACATTCAATCAACAAATCAAGAAGCAAGATTTTTACCGTGGTTCGCCGGAAAAATTCCCGACTACATCCACGTTGAACTCCGGAATAGGGAGCTCGCTGCACTAAACAACTTTCAAGATTACACACGGAATCTTGAATCCGTTTACAAATTGTAATTCCCCAAATCTCACAAAGAACCCTAATCTCTAAAAGTGTCAATCTCTCAAATTCCCAATTGAAGATTACACTAACTTGGACTAGGAAATAGGCTCAACACTTAGCCAAAACAAGGGAATACAAATAATGAAAACCTCTCTCCTAAATCTCAACTTAAGTGCCCTTTATATAGGATGAGCAAATACATGTAATTGGGACAACGACAAGGATTGCGCCACGTGTCCCTTATCCAACGGATGATAAGGCTTCACATTTTACAATCTCCACCTTGAAGCCAAAAACATCTATCACTTCCAATCATACACAACGACACACTAAGGTCAAGATAGCACAACAAACTCACCTACTCACATCATCGCTCATGTCGGCTGCAAAGTCAGCCAACCCCCACCTGCAACAGCTTAATGCAGTGGAAGAGTTTGGTTGCAGTCACAATCTTTGTCCCCATGTCAGATGGGTTGTCTTCAGTTGGAACCTTCTTAATCTCAATCTTACCGCTTGAGATAATTTCCTGAACATAATGATACTTCACATCCACATGCCTGGTTCTCTCATGATGTACTGGATTCTTGCTCAGATGTATTGCATTCTGACTGTCAGAATACACAACTGTCTTACCCTGCAGCTGTTGTATTTCAGTTAAGATACCCTGAAGCCAAATGGCTTCCTTGAACACATCAGTTATGGCTATATACTCCGCTTCGGTAGTTGACTTTCTTGAGTCCCTGTCACCTGCAAAATCAGAATCAACATACCCTACCAAATCTAAAGCGTTAGATTTGTTAAAACATAAGCCATAATCAATAGTATTATTCAAGTATCTTAACAACCATTGTAAAGCACTCCAGTGTGCTCCACCTGGATTAGACATAAACCTACTTAATAAAAATACAGCATATGACAAGTCAGGTCTAGTACTAATCATGGTATACATCACAGAACCTATAGCATTTGCATAAGGTACATATTCCATTTTTATCACCTCAGGTCTAGTACTAAGAGAATACATCTCCTCTTCTATAGCCGCTTCCCACTCAAGTTTATGGGTAGACTTTAATGCCTCTCCTAAGCTAGCAGGCTCAACCCCATTAATTTCATGACTTGATATTAATGCACAAAAATACAAATCATTAGTTGAGTAATCATACCTGGTAGGAGGCCTTACCTGCCTCCTACTTCTGTCTCTCGCTAGCTGGTAGTTGGCCAATGTGTCTTGTGGTGTTTCATCATGCTGCACAGTTTGATCCAGTTGATCTACTGTGTCCTCTTCAATTTATTCTTGTATCTCTGCTACTTCATTTCTGTTTTCCTCCTGGTTATTTCTCCTGGGCTGGGTGTCCTCAGATGTCTCTGTGCCTGACATGTCACCAACTTGCTCAGCGGTCCTTGATGTCCCTGGCTCTACCTGTATCTGAGCTCCACCTGCAAGATCAAAATCTGCTAGATCCTTTTCTAAGGCACATGCATTGTTGTTAGTAGATTTACAAGGAAAGCAAATTTCATTGAATATAACATCCCGACTAACTATGACTTTGACTCCAGGTGATTCCCTTTCCCATAACCTATACCCTTTTGTCCCTTCTTGGTATCCTAGGAAAACACACTTGATTGACCTCGGTTCAAGTTTACCTACGGACTGGTGAGCATAGGCTTCACAGCCAAATACTCTAAGGTGTGCAAGCTTATGAGCTATACCAGACCAGATTTCCTCTGGTGTCTTAAACTGAACTGAACTGAACTATTGGGGCTCAGGTTAACTAAATGAGTAGCAGTATTGAGGGCTTCACCCCAAAAGGCCCTCGGAAGTTCGGAAGAAAATAAAAGACATCTGATCTTTTCTAATAAGGTTCTATTCATTCTTTCCGCAACTTCATTCTGTTGAGGGGTGTTCCTAACAGTCCTATGTCTCAGGATACCCTCACTAGTACAGTATTGATCAAACTCAGTATTACAAAATTCTAAGCCATTATCTGTTCTCAAGACTTTTACTTTGTTACTAGTTTGATTTTCTACCAATACTTTTCATTCCTTAAATTTAGTCAAAGTTTCATCCTTTGATTCTAGTAAGAATGTCCATACCTTCCTACTGTAGTCATCAACAATAGAGAGGAAATATTTCTTACCCCCATGTGTCTGGACCTTTGCTGGTCCCCACAAATCACAATGTAGGTACTCCAGACTCGCCTTTGACAAGTGAATTCCAGTTGGGAAGCTCTGTCTGTGCTGTTTGCCCAACACACAGATCTCACAAAACTCAAGTGGCTTCAACTGGTCCTTTCCAAATTGTCCCTGCTTGCTGAGTGCCTGCATTCCTTTCTGGCCTATATGGCCAAGTCTCAAGTGCCATATATTAGTCATATCAACATTAGAAGTTAAAGCAGAAATGAGTTTATCCGAGAATACATGTTGGCCATTTAGAACATACAATCCATTTCTCTTTATACCAGTTAGGATCAGTTTATTACCCTTAGATATGTGCATGTTTCCTTTGTGTGCTTTATATGTGAAACCTAATTCATCTAGTGTTCCTAGTGATATCAGGTTCTGTTTCAAGTCAGGTACATATCTAACTTCAGTAAGAATCCTAACTTTACCATCATGACAATTAAGAGTTATGTCCCCAACCCCCTGTATCCTACAAGTATTGCCATTACCCATATACACAGTGCCTTGATCTGAATTTCTAAAGTTGACAAACCAGTCCCTATACGGACTCATGTGAAAAGAACACCCGGAGTCCAGAATCCATTCTCTACTAATGTGATCTCTACACACAGTCAATGCCTCAGATAGGCACATCGACTCCTTTTCGGCAGCCACAGTAGCACTGCCTTCATTTTCCTGTTCCCTAATGAACTTATAACAGTTTCTTTTAAGGTGTCCCATCTTTCCACAATGATAGCACTTCTTGTCACTATCTTTATTCTTATCCTGTTTGTTCTTTTTCTTCCCTTTAGGTTCTTGGTTATTAGTCTGATGATTATTAGGACCATTATATTTCCTTTCATTTTTTCCTTTCACGAACAAGTTCTCTCCTCCTCTCCTACTGGTTCTAAGTTCTAGCTCTCTAGCCCTTATACCAGATATCACCAAGTCTAGCCTAGGTACAACTCCTGTGTACTGTAGAGAATTCTTAACGACACTATATTCATCAGGTAATGCATTTAAAAGTATCATAGCTTCGCTAGAGTCTCCTATGGCTTGGTCAGTTCCTTTAAGGATTTGAGTCATTTTCGTGAATTCATCCAAATTATCATCAATCGACTTACTAGTATCCATCTTGTAATTAAACAAATTTCCTTTTAAGAACACTAAATTTGGGGCAGAAATAACAGAGTATAAAGATTCGAGTTTACCCCAGAGTTGAATGGCCGTATCCATTCCATCAACCTTTCTGATGACTGAGTCTCCCAAGTGGAGGAAGATCAAGTTGTACGCCTCTTCCAGGATTTTGTCCTTCGCTTCCTTTTCCATCTTTGGCCACTTTTCTGGATCCGGTTCCAGTGCCAAGGCCACCTTATGGTGGGAAAGCAAAACCCTCATTTTCTTCTTCCAAGTGGTGAAATCCCATTTCCCGTCAAAGATGCCAATGTCGAGTCTCATAGTCGACATTTCTATTTCTTTTAACCCACACAACAATTTTTAGTGATTACACGGCAATTTCTCACCCAAAACAGCCCAAACAACAGTCGGCTTTACTCTCGGCAATTCACTGCCTCTTCACCCAAACTACAACACAACCTCAAACCGAAACCTAATCACCGAACACCACAATTAGACAACCCAAAGTTCTAATTTCCCACACAGCTCTCGGCAACACAGTGGCCTTTTATGCCCTGTTCAGATCTTCAAACTAGCTTAAACCAATTAATCAGAACCAGACGCAGATTAGGCAACACCATTAGGCTACACACTGTTTTACACAAACAACAGCATTTGGCGATTCCAATTCCCTTTCTACTCACTCAGTCTCGGTTTGCAGCTTTTAGTGCCAAGACTCGAAGGGCACGCGTTCGTCGAAATCAGTTCTTGATTCGGCGTCTCTCTCGGCTGTTCAATCTTGTTCGGCGACCTGCAACTCAGGCGACCGGTGACCAGAAATCTTGGTAGGCTTGGGTCTTTTACCCAAGAAACTTGGCAACTCAGGAGCAGTCTTCTTCTTGGCTGTAAGTTCTTCGTCTATTCTGACTTGATTCGGCAGATCTTGGTTGTTTATTTTCAGATTTGGTTCTTGATTGGTTGCGGTAGCTCTGTTCTTGTTTTTTCGGGTCTTGATTTGCAGATTTTGATCTTGCTTTCTTGTTCAGTAATCTTCAATTTGATCAATGAGTGTTTTGCCGGCTGTGTTATTTTACCTTTACGGATTCTTGTTGCCTCCGTTTGATTATGAATTTTTCAATTTCTTTCGTCTCTGTTGCTGTGTTCTTTGGCTGTAATCTTCAACTTTTTCTTCGATGGCTCCACCTGCTGTCGACGCCAGTGTTCTTCAATTTTTGTTCTGTTGTAATGGAGGACTCGATCTTGGGCTACTTGATCACAGATTTTCCAATTTCGGCCCACTGGACTTTTCTTTCCAATATCTCTGATACCAATTGTTGAGGTTTTCCGCAATTATTCGTCAAACACATTCAATCAACAAATCAAGAAGCAAGATTTTTACCGTGGTTCGCCGGAAAAATTCCCGACTACATCCACTTTGAACTCCGGAATAGGGAGCTCGCTGCACTAAACAACTTTCAAGATTACACACGGAATCTTGAATCCGTTTACAAATTGTAATTCCCCAAATCTCACAAAGAACCCTAATCTCTAAAAGTGTCAATCTCTCAAATTCCCAATTGAAGATTACACTAACTTGGACTAGGAAATATGCTCAACACTTAGCCAAAACAAGGGAATACAAATAATGAAAACCTCTCTCCTAAATCTCAACTTAAGTGCCCTTTATATAGGATGAGCAAATACATGTAATTGGGACAACGGCAAGGATTGCGCCACGTGTCCCTTATCCAACGGATGATAAGGCTTCACATTTTACACCACTCTTTCATATGGCTATGCCAAATTATTCCATCATTGTCATTGCTTTTAACTTTTAAGTTATGTGCAAGTCATCTCACTTGTCCTAGTATATGTGGTTGTCAGATATTGGATTTAAATCTAGGAGATGTATTTTTTTGTAAAAATTTAAGATAATCATGAATTTTACCTGCTCCACTTAAGCTCAGGTTGGATAATTTGACGGCAGAATTTTCAATATTTTTTTTAAAAAAATGATCTCACTACATGTGAACAAGATATGAAGACCCAATTCAAGTTTCAACGATTCACATTACAAGCGAAATCATGAATGGACATTTCAATGTTAATCCGAAAGGAAAAAAAGTTGCCTTGGAAGAGTATTATTTTATTATCAATGAGTCGGTTACCTAATTGAAATTTCGAAATTGACAACTTTAATTACAACATTGTATAACCTCACGGATTTGTTTTTCCCACTGTTTTTATACCCTTTTAAATATAAACTAATTTAATAATTTGATTGCACACATAAATGTTTGTTTAAATTGCAAGTCTTTGAAATTGAATTTTCGATGTTGGGAATTGCCTCGACGGGTATAAATGGCCATGCCAATGCCATTGCTATTTGCTAAGATCATGTGTTCAGAAAAGGCAGCGTTGCCGGTTCAGCTCACTCCTATGTATTTAGAGATGCGCATTTATCAGTTTTTTCATTGTTTTTTAATAGTATTTTCAAAATCGGATTGGTAATCTAAAAAATTTAATAGGTCATTATTTCGACTGTTGAATTGTTTTGAAAAAACTTACAGAAACAGCTGACGTCATAAATAATTTTATTTAATTAAAAATTATATAAAAAATATTAAATTTTATTTTTTGATTTTAAAAATAAAAAATGTTAATCAGTCTGATCCGATTTACCGATTTTGACATGTTTTTTTTATCGATTTTTATGTTTGACTAAACCGGACTCACGACAGATTCTCGGTTCGACCGATTGAACCGGCCGGTCAGATTTTAAAATAATGATTTTTATCCCAGTAAAGAGCTTACCATGTAGGATATGGTTGTGAGCATACACGAATTAAATCTATGTGATCAAAATCATAGGGTTACGGATCAATAAGGTAAACCATTGTCACTTAAAAGTTCATCGCCTAAGGGTCATCAACTGATGTTATGCCTACTCATTGTTGTCCATCCGGTTAAATAAAATTGGATCAGTCGGGCTATGCACTTCACTAGTGATAGGATTCGAAGATATGGCCTTCTGTACCCAAAACTAGACTGCGCTACGTCTCACCCCCACCCCGGAGCATATAGATCCACCCGATCGATGAACACTTGGAACTGAAAAAAGAGTAGCATAGTAACATCCATTTTCCACCCATATCGCCACATCTCATGATATTAGGGTTTGTATATGAAATTTGAGTGCAACTATATACCATGCATCACTATTAAATCAAAATCAAACCTTTCTCCCTTTTGCTTTGAATTTGACCATCATCCGTACTTCTTCTTATCTTCTTCTGGTTTATTATTATTATCATGGGGTGCGTCTCACGCGCCATTATTCATTTTATTATTATATTGTGGGGGAAGAGCCAATGAGGCTCATTTTGTTAAATATGAATTCAAAGCTCAAAAATCCTGTTAGAATAATCAAATACCCCAAAAGATTAGTTTTGTGCTAATAATTTCCACGGACCATGATTACAGCTGGCAAAAAATATAAATTATTATCCTCCTAACAACAATTCATCCAAAATATTGTTAAAAAAATACAAAAAGAAAACTTAGTATTTAAATAATAAATTTTATAAAAAAAAGTTTCATTAGCTCACCTTCGTGAAAGCTCTATCGAGTGCCGCTTCCATGTGCAACAATAAAATGTTTTAACGCATTGATAAATCCGTCGAGACAAAAATATATTTTCAATTTATAATTATTAATTTAATTTTAAAAAAAAGCCCAACTCGTACCTAAATGCTTTGATTCAAAATATCATATAGATTTTTGTTAATTAATTATTTATTCAGTATGGATGACTGACAGGATGAGGTTGTCTTAACTCTTAACCCACTACCAAATTATTATTTTTATATAGTCTTGGTTGTGCTCGTACTTAAATTAAAAAAATAAATAAAGTAAGTTTAAAGTCAAATCAGAAGAAGCTAACAATTGGGTATCGTTTATAATTTGTTTATTTTTATTTTATTGATTTTGTTTATTAACTAAAGTCGAAGAGAGAGTGGATTCCTTTGTTTTTTTTTATAATAATACTCGGACTTTGGAAAGCCAAATAAGCATGCATTTGTCCCTTTATGATTGAATATTATTTCTCTCTAGGTACTGCATTAAATAATTGAATGAGATAATATGTACTGTATTTTCTTTTGATTAAATTAATGCTTGCTTTCATTATTTCCTGTGTAAAATAATGTTCTCGCCACCTTTTCCTTTTCCAATAGATTACAAAATATTATAATAAAATAATAATTTTATATATTTTAATAGACAACAAACACAAATCAAAAGGTTTATAAAATGGTGCAGACTATAAAATTTATTTATATATGTTTTAGGGGGAAAAACATTTTGTCTCTTAGTAAAATAGCCCTTTTAGCATTTCTAAATACCCTAATCATATAATATAATCCCTCACTTCCATTAAACAATTATGAGTGGCTTAAATGTTCGTGTGGGACAGTGGGATTCAACAATTAACTATACATTTTCTATTAACTAATCAATTCATATTCATCTTCCAGGTACTAATGCAAAATAATGTACAAGCACATGCATCCTAATACAACTTTTTCTTTTTGAAATCATTAGAAATTCACCGTCAAATCACATATTCCGGGCTTAAGCGAAGCAGGTAAAATCCTCAGCTATCTCAGGCTTTTACAAGAAACACACTTTCTGGATTCGAACTCAGTACCTCAATGTGAGATACTGAGTCCTACACTATACATCAAATATTATAATGCATCCTAATATAATATTGTGTGTCAAACACATTTTCAACTTTCAATACCGCAATTCCAATGAGAAAATACTTAGACCCTGCTTCCAATATCTCCGAAGGACCGCCACCACCTTAAGCAAATGAATACGAGATTGTAGCATCGACCACTAAGTGGAAAGGCAATTGTTAATTTTTTTTTTTTCTGTTTTCGATGATTTTTTTTAATGATTAATCATACCAAGTGAAACAATACCGTTAACGGAATGGTTGAAAACATAACATTTTTGAAAGAATAAGTAGTTTTTTGAACACTTTCAAAGTTTTTAAATAAATACGTATTTTTGAATAAAAATGATAATTTCTTCAGTTCAACAGTGTCAAATGATTGAATTGTCATTGTGACATCATCACTTATTTAACGTCGTTAAAAAAAAGGTGTAAAATGAATTAATTTTCAAACAATGTATGAAAAAATAAAAGATTTTTAAACTTTTCATGGAAAATAGTATTCATCATATTTTTTTAGGTGAAATAAAACAAATTTCCCTTAATTTTAACTCTCATCATATTTAAACACCACAATCAAATGACAATCACAAATAAACCGGATTTCATTTTTACCTAATGAGCTATTGAAATGAATTATTTTTTTCCCTGACAAATCGAATTATAAACCTCTTACTTTCATAAAATATTAATGGACGAGGAGCGTGTCCATTCCACAATTAGCAAGTAAACGATGGTGCCATCAACACAGAATCAACTAGACGATTTAGAACAAGTATTTGAAAATATTAAGGGTAAATTAGCGTCCAGAGATAATATGAGAGAGTCGACATAAATAATCAATTGAGACTCTCAAAATTTACCCTAAATTATAATTTCAAAATTATAAAATTTTAATATATAATATAATTCTTATTATATTTTTAATATTTTATTGATATGATTCTATTTTAAAAAACCTATCGCTAACCCTAAGAAATAGCGAGCACTAACTTTAATCAATCATGGTTGCAATCACGTGTAGTAATTTTTTTTAAAAAAAGAGTATCATATATTATCTTTTTAACATTAACTAGATTCCATAAATAATCATCTTAATCTACAAGCACTATGATTATGTTACAAACCAATGAGGAAAAAATAAAAAAGAAAGAGGTAAAAAAAAAAACACAAAAAAGGTGGCGCAGGTAATGGCACTAACGAGATCCAAGAGTCAGTCAAGCGAACAGCAGTTATTAAATAAATAAATAAACAAAAATCAATAACGCAATCACAGCCTCCACTGTCAGTGACTGCTGCTTTACTTCCACGTGGCATTTCCTTTCTTATACCCCACTTGCCACCCACTATCTTCCTGCATGGGCCCTACTTTCTCTTATCTCAAATCAAATTCATTAATTAGGCAGTCTACTGTATTACTACCGTGGAACCGCATCCATGTTATCACTCCACACCTACTCTAAAAGATGAGGTGACGTCACCGAATTAAAAGAGAGGATGGTGGACGTATTGTGATTGGAACCATGTTGGGCCCCACCTGTTCTCGCGCAACTTCGTGACTAGATCTCTATCATTTATTTATTTAACAAAAACGTTAGTAGTCGGGTAAACTAGCCCTCTTTATTTAAGGGACCGTCTGATTCAGATCAATTATATGGAACGGCTCCAGGTCGGACAGCAATTGTATATCTCCACGTTGGATTAGAATCCAACGGCAGAAAAGCATTCTCTCTGTTTAAGGAGTATCTTCATCCGTCTGTTTTTCTCTTGTGAGCCCCCCAACTTCAATTAAAAAAATTAAATTATTATTCCTTTTTATCTTTTTTTAATTTGGCAAACGGTTTGCTGCAGCTAATGAGAAGTCGACATGTGTTATCTCTAGGTGGGATCCTACTAATGGTGAACCAAGCTAGCGTCATGGGCCCATGTTGAGATGAATTACACGCGCCTAAAACGGCGAGTGAGGCAAAGCACGTTGCAAATTAGTGCGCGTTGGCCATATTCCATTTTGACGTTTCTCCCATGTTGGCACCTGCCAATCACAACCGTCAGATGGATATGAAACCCAACGGTGAAGATCAAGTGTAAGACGTCATCGAGTAGTTTTCGCGTGAGCGAATCAAATGAAAAGAGCATACAAAAAGGAAACAGATGAGATTTGAGCAAAAAAAGATAACACCAAAAAAACCAGGCGAAAAGAAGAGACGCCACAGAGAGAATACAAAGAAGAAGGCTGATTGATACTTTGTGGTGTTTCTTAATATTTATGTATTGATCGGTGACTGTATGGAAAGAAGCAGAGAAGCAAGAAGATCAATCATGGCGTCCGCAAATGGATTGTCAAGACGCCGCCAGAGAAGCGCCAGTCTTCGTGAATCACATGGTCCAAAACTTTCTATTTCCGATTCATTCTTCTTCTTGAGGCTCGTTTAATCCGTGTTCTTACTATAATTGTTTTCGTTAAACTTTTATTCAGATGTGCAGATGGAGTTACAAGATACAGTGAGGTTCCGGGATCGAGCAAACAAACGAGATAGAGATAGAGAGTTTTCGAATCATCATAAGATTCAGAACAAGCGTAGGAGAGGAGATAGTGTAACGGTAGGTGAAGAAGATAGTACAGAAGAAAGTGTAGCTGATGAACAAGACTTTGAATTCGAAGAAAGAAGAGTAGCTCATACGATTTCTCACAACACCACTTCGTTTTCTTCCTCTGCATTAAGCCAAAGTAGCAGAAAAAACTTGCCTCCGACCGGACTGGTCAAACAAGCGCCGGCTTTTAAGGCCGCCGATGAGTTGATTGGAGTTTTGGTCCCAAGAAAGACACGCTCATCAGGTACAAGAAATGTTGATTTTTTTTTTTTTAAATAAAATTAAAATTAGAGGGATTTTTTCTGATGCGTGTTTGTTTTGTTTTGGTTTTGCAGCTTCTGTTAAAAGGTCACATGAGAGTTGGCAATCGGGAAACGGTGGATTTTGCGAAGACCAGAAAGCATCTTCCACTTCGCCGGCGAGTCTGAGCGCTGAAGCTAATTCTCCTCAATCATCGAATGTTTCAGTTAGAAAAAAGATGGTTTGTCTTGCTGTTCTTGTTATGAGAATTTTCATTTCTAAAAACTTTGGTGGAGGAATTTTTAAAGATTGAACTTTTTGTGTTTTTTTGGATGCTCTGCAGAAACCAAACGGACCTAAGACTCGGCTTCCGAAGGTGGTCAAATGTTCAAGCTCATCAGTTCAACAAGAGGATATTGAGATTGAAATTGCTGAGGTTTTGTTCGGATTGCTGAAACAATCCCAGAACTCGAAGGAGGAGGATGGCGAAAACATCAGAAAGCTTGAATCAAAAGATGCCAAGGGCATCAGTCAGCATGCTAAATTATCTGTTTCAGTTTTGCCTCAGAACAGTAGCCGTACATTAGATCTCTTGCCAGATGGTGCTGGTACGTACTCTGTTTCAGATTCAATAAGGATTGTCAATATTTTGTCCTTGGTTTTGCATTATCTGATGACTATGTTATTTGTTTTTAATATGCAGCTACAAAGAAGAAGAAAGTTGAGGCTGATAAATCTTCAAATCTTGCTGTTAATGCTTTAGTTTCGTCCTCGGTTAAGATTGAGAGCAAGATGGAAGCTTCTGTTCCAAAATTAGAGAGAACTGCTTCTCATGAATTGGATGCTTCTAAAGTTGCATCCATGACAGTGGAGCCACTAGAAGAGGTAACCAAGCAAGGTGATTCGGAATTAGCTATTGAAGGATCAGTCAGCCCAGATGATCCTGTTACAGAGAAAAAATCTATTTCAGCCAAGGAAGAATCTGCTACATGCCTCAGAATGGATGTTGATTTTCAGGATTCGACTGTGACAAAAGCGTGAGAATCAAAGAATCTTTTCTTTATCTCTCTCTCTCTCTTTTCATTTGGGGTGTCTGATATTTTTATATTCTTTTTTAATCTTCTTTCTGGTGGGTGTTATCAGGACTTCAATTGCATTGGAGAATGAGAGCAGAAAAGAAGAGAAGTTCAAGATTGATCTGATGGTGAGGTACCTTCTTGTCTCATTCCAGATAAGCTTTTCTTTATTGCTATTTACTGTCAATTACTCAAGAAAAATTTACCTTTTCAACAGGCTCCTCCTCCTATGGTATCTTCTCCTGAAAGGGATGGCTTCATTGGTTTCACATCAGATCCTTCATGTGAGGCTAATGATGTCATAATGGTTAGTACAGTCAGCTATTCAGCTGCAAGACTTGATCTGTGTCACTGTATGTTTTTGTTTAATTTTTCTACCCTAAAATTAATGTTTTGGTTTTTGTCTTGCACAGAAAGCTTTGGTAAAAGATGCAGTAAACACAGACACATTTCTGACGAAGGAACCAGTGGTGGAGGAAGTTGATGAGAAGAAGATAGAGGCAATTGGCGACCGCCAATTGAAGATTCAAGATAATGGCAAAGATAGTTCTGTTAAATTACAACAGCAGAGTCAGAAACAGCAACAGCTGCAATCTAAAGCCACTGCTGCTAAAGTGGAAATAACAGGTAAGTTAATGAACTCAGACCTTTTACTCAAGTTGTGACTTCAATTCTGGTTCTTTATTGATGTTCACCCGTGCTTCTTCATGAGCAGAAGCAGAATCTAGCTCCGTTCCTTTAAAAATCTCTGTCGCTGGGTGGCCAATTGGTCTCCATCCACTTGGGTACTCTATCTACACCTTTACTCTGTTTTTGCCTCTGTTTTTGTAAATATCTATGCAGCACGTGTTGCTCCATAATTAACGAGAAACTTATTTTCTATTGGCAGATACATGCCTCCATTTCAAACAATGACTCCCATGGATGGCAGTTCCAGATCAGCCACGGCTCAGCAGGTATATATCAAGTATTAGTTATGCTTCCCATAGTTTGTTTTTTATCCATATTTGTAACTGGATTAATATTGAATTTGCTATTTGGATGATTGGAACATCCAGACTCCCCCATTTACGTTCTCTCAACCTCGGCCAAGGAGGTGCACTACCCACTCTTACATTGCTCGAAACATATACTCGAATCAACAATTGGCAAAGATGAATCCCTTCTGTCCGGCAGGAGCTGGTTCTGCTTCATTACATGGGGCCAAACCCAACAATCCCAATGCCATGCCCTCAACAGAAAACATAATTCATGGAAACCCCGTGCAAGGTAGCTTTCAGCTTTTGAACCTGAACTCTGGGCAGGACAAAGGGCAGGCTGTGGCAAGCTTTCTGCATCCTGCTCAGAAAGGTAAAAGCTCTGAGGGTGTAGATTTTATGGACCCAGCACAAAAAAAGCAGCTTGTGCATCAACAAGCATCAGCTGGTAATCTCTTGGTATGTTCTTTGCTCTAAAGATTAAATGTTGTTTTGGCTCAAAAATCTGACTCTTGCATTTGATTCATATTAATTTTTTCTCTTAAAGGTTATTGATACTATTTATTATGACATGTAGGGTGCCCCTGCTTTTGTCTTCCCTGTAAGCCAGCAGCAAGTAGCGGTAACAGCAGGAACAAATCAACCTGGACCTTCAAAATCTGCTGCCACCTCGACCAAAAGTGCATCAATATCTTTTAACTCAACAGCTGCACTTCCTGCTAGCTCTGCAGCATTGCCAGCAGCAGCAATGAGCTATAACTTCCCAAATTTGGCAGGCAATGAAACACCATACTTGACTATACTACAAAATAATGGGTATCCATTCTTGGTCCCCACTCCTATTGGATCCGCACCAGCAATTAGAGGAGGAACCCATGCTCAAGCATTGCCATTCTTCAACGGTTCTTTCTATTCATCTCAAATTTTCCATCCTTCTCAACTTCAGCATCAACAACAGCCTCACTCACAACCTCTAATGCAAGCTGCTCATCAGAATACAAGCGCTTCAAGTGCCTCTTCATCATCTCACAAGCAATTGCATTTTCAGCAGCCTAGGGGTGTGCCGGTTGGTGGTAATAATTTTGTGAGCATGCAATCACAGCAGACGGAAAAGCAGCATGTGTCATCATCCAATCAAAGTCGCAAGCTTGAGGCTGAGATGAGTGGGGAGAATACTCCATCAGTTGCTAATAGCAAACTCACTAACAACCAAGCAGTCGTGTCTGGCCAGAACTTCTCGGTTCCCTTTCAGCCACTGAACTTTGCGTTGATTCCGTCTGCAGCAGTTGGTGGTGGGAGTGCTGGTGGAGCTCATAGTGAGAAGCAGCAGCAGCAACAATCACAGCTTAAGAGTTTCAAGGGTGGAGTTGAGTTCATCCCTCAGGCATTTGCCTCCTTCAGCGGAAGCAATTCACCTTCAAACCTTAATTTTTCATCCTTGCAACACAATCCTGCAATCTTTCAGAGCCTCCCAGATATGGCTCGACAAGGATACCAGGTTGTGCCTGCATCACACAATAAAAATCACCAGACAACTGAGGTGAAGACTGGAGGAGGTTCATCGAATCACAATGAAGGGAAAAGGCCTGGTTTGGGGAAGTCATCCATAACAAATGCCCAGAAGCTTGTTTTTGACGATTCAGCCATAACTCTTAACTTCGGTTCATCCCCAATCACTGGAAATTGGCCTTCTCGCTCCTCAACATCAACTGCTGTAACCTCAAATGGCCACATTGCTGCCAGTTCTCAAAATTTCAAGCAACAGCATCAGTTTCAGCTCCAGAACCAGCATACGTTGCAGCAACACCAGCAAGCCGCCGCCGCAGCTCGAAGCAAAGCACAGACAACTAACAGCTTGCCTTCAGCTTCCATTGCTGCCAAGCTCTCAAACAATGCCACTATTTTCTCACAAACAGCCCAATGGAATAACTCAGCAAGCATCCCAAGTAATCAGGTACCATCGACATCACTCACATCATCCAGCACCTCAAACATCAAGAATGTTTCCCAGCAGCAAGTAAGATATCCACAAGGCCATACTCAGATATCTTTTGAAAGACATTCCAAGTCGAGCTTAGCACCTCAAGGGCAACAACTACCGGCTAGCAACCAATCTAAGCAATCTTCATCAGGAAGCAAAGCTGGCTCATCAATTCCGACATTACAAGCACAGCAGGCTGAGAATTCTTCAGCTAGCATAGGCCAGAAATCCTCCCCAGTTTGTGGAAGGAATGTGCCATCAATCGTAAGTACATGCCCCAGTCATCTCTCTGAACTCAAGTACTAAAATTCTTGTCTCACAATGCCACCACCGTTTTGGAGCAGAGGCACGTGGGTGTCTTGCTGAGGAAAAGAAAAGAAAATATCAAGAGTCCCCTGGCAGCAAGGGAAGAGCAGAGTTGTAAAGAAAAGGGTGAAATTGAAATACAGTTGCGGGGAAGATAAGATTCGGTGGGAGTCACGTGGAATTGTCACCACCCAACATCACATCAAGTCTCACTAAATTATGATGAAGTTGAAATGAACCGGGGACATAAGCCCATATTTTGGGGGATCATAATTCGTTGGAGAGTCAAGACTAATTTAGATTGATCCATTGTGATGCTGACGTGTACATAATTTAATATTGTTAATTCGTTATTATATTAGTAATTAATCTTTTCCCATTTTTCTTCAACTATAGGGGCTGCCTCAATAATTAAGGCATTAAGTTTTAGTGGTTTGTTTCTTTTCCGTATAAGGTTCGAATTTCACTAAATGTATTTTATTGTGGCTATACCTCATAATTTAAAAAGCCATTAATTTATCTTGATCTAGGTCCTAAAGATTAATCGATGTGCGCATAAATTGATCCAGATATATTGTAAAACAAAAATATCTTGAAAGAACGTAGAACTTGAATATTTTCCAGCTCGAGTTAAATCGCTTTTCCTAAATGATTATCCAACTCATGAATTACAATTTACTAAATAGTTTGGTAAGCTATTCGAAAAAGCAGATTCTTCTATACAAGTTAGAAAATGAACATATTGATTGGTCAGTCAGGTTTCCACCATGGCTTGTGAAAGATGCAAGTGTATTTCTTTTTTAGGAAGTTACTCGTGCACTACATGGCCTAGGATTTATTTTTTAATTTAATCCAGCAAAAAGCAACTCATATCTAATTATAATTTCATTTTCATCCAATCAAGGAGAAAAAATCTCGTGCTAGTTAGAGAATTCGAATGTTGAACTCAAGGGATCTGAGAGGCTATTCATCCGGATTTTCTTAAAAACTAGAGCCTCCACTAGTTTGGCAATAAAATATCAATATATCTAAAAAATAAGGATAGTTAGGATCAAAATGTTTAGATAGATGTGTGGTAAAACTAAAAGAGAAATAGTTAAAAATAAAGAAATTAGGAAGATGGTGGATATAGCACCAATTTAGGAGAAGATCACAAAAACACAATTAAGATAGTTAAGACATGTATAAGTGCAATGTAAACCTTTTAAGTGGCTCGATGAGAAAATGAGAGTAAATAATATTGCATCGATTTAGGAGAAGATCACAGAAACACAATTAAGATAGTTAAGACATGTATAAGTACAACGTAAACCTTTTAAGTGACTCGATGAGAAAATGAGAGTAAATAATATTGCATCGATTTAGGAGAAGATCACAAAAACACAATTAAGATAGTTAAGACATATATAAGTACAACATAAACCTTTTAAGTGGCTCGATGAGAAAATGAGAGTAAATGATATTTCCATATGTCAAATAAGGTCATAGAAGACCTAAGTTGTCAATTATTGAAACTATAAAAAGAGCTATAGATTTTACTAATCTTAATGAAACAATGATTTTGGGTAGAACACAAAGACTTCAAAAGATCCATGTAGCCAATCTCACATAATGGGAACGGCTTTTGTTTGTTTTGATTAATCCTCCATTTGGCGAAAATTTTAGTTAATTGAAATTGATATACTGCATCCCTAATATGAAAGTGAGATGTCCCTAGTATGAATGATGAAGACATTTTTATTCAAGGCAGATAATACTCAGGAGGACTGGAGTTCATTCACTGCATATTTATGGTGATCAATCTAAGGAATTTCAACTGCATCATACATAAAAAAAAAAAAAAAAATCCTAAAGGATCCATAACAACGCTACTTAAAGAAGAAGAATCTTATCAACGCAAGTGCCTTCAGCAGTATATGGTATATTATATGGTAACATCTCCAAAAGCAATGACTCAACAGCAATAACTTTACACACATGAAGTAATACAACAAACTAAATTTTCAGAATACATCCTTTGACAAGGAGAAGATTACTTATCTACTTATGAATCAGAGATGCTAGATTGAGCTCTATGTCTTCTTTGGCTTTTTTGTCAAATGGTTCCTCACCAATATATAGATCCAATAGTGACCGACAAAGGAGTTTGCTCTGTATACTTCCCACATCCTTTCCGTCAACTGCATTATTCAAATAATAAAAATTACACAATTACAATTAGTTGTTGTAATGAGACCATAAATAAAAATGTGAAACATAAAAACAAATCTTTCATCCGTATTGTAATTATTGAATCTTAAAAACTAGAATTTCCAGTGCTGAAGAAAATAACAACCCACTTCTTATCCTCCGCAAAGCCTGACTTAAGATGTATACATGTGAATGCTTGGGAATGCGTTGGATTCTCAAATGATCACTTATTTGAGAATTTACTTCTCAATTATGTTTCAGTTGTCAAATTATTTTTCAAACATAGTTGATTTAAGTTGTTCTTTTGGACCCAATCTAGTAATCATCAAACAAGTTAATATCACACATACTTGGGAGTATTCTCAAATAATTACTTATTTGAGTTACCACAGTCTAGAACTTTTAGTCTCTAATATATGAATAGTTTAAATTGTATGCATCATGCAAGTGCATTATGAAGAAGATAAAATTTTTGCCCACAAATTGGAGTGACTAAAAATTCTACCATTTATTGTTTCAAAAGTAATCAATAAGTTCAATGCTTGCAGTGATAAAAGCACAGCAGAGATGAACAGTATGCGGAATGAAAGACAAAACTGTTCATTAATTTTGTTATTTTATGTTCGGTTATGAAAGATACAATACTTACTTGTCGTCCGAAGTACGTGGCCCTGTTCCTTTGAGAGCTCAATCACAGATCCCTTTGGTATTTTGTATTCATCTTCAAACTGAGAAGTGAATCTGCAATATGATTGGCTATTAGTGAATTGTAAACAACGACAGTGACTGATGGATTAGCACACTGCTGATAAGAGTGAGAAGTTGTAGTGACAAATATGGTGAATATCATTTACACAGTCAACTCCCACGACATGGCTCTACAGAACAACTTATTTCATAACACAAACAAATGCATTGTAAAAAAAATCTGTAGTTCCATTTTTCTTTCTTTCTTTTTCTCAGTATTCTTTTTCCAATATATGTCAAATAAATGGAAATAAATTAAAAGAATAAATAACTATTCGGGTCGATACCAGACATAGGTAAAGGATAAATACTTATAAGATGTTACTTACTTCTGAAGCAATTCCTTATTATCAGATCCCCCAAACTTTTGGAGCCGGCTTCCAACAGACTCTTCGAAAGCATTTCTTACAGATCGTATGCTTAATTTACCATAAATAATTTGAAGTCTAACAGTCATACTTACATCAGCTTCCATAAGATCTTCATTGAACTTGTTGTTTCCCTTAAGTTCCTTAAGAGAGACATTTCCATATTTCTGACCCAACAATTTCTTTACATCATCATGATCAGCATACACACCTAATAAAAATTACCCAATTACGAAATAACAGAGAATCATATTCTGTTAAACAGCAGTCATTAAAATCATTATTCAACTAATAACGCGGATCTTTCTAATCATGCAATCTAAGTCACAATGTGCAATATCAGATTAGCATAGCTCAATTAGACATTTTAAAAAAAATAATAATTAATTTTACCAAATGCATAGACATCAATGTTTCTCAAACCCAAAATGCTTTTCTTCCTCAACCCAATTCCAAGAAGTTTCCGAGAATCGCAAAGAACGGAAGGAAACGACGTGCCGGTTTTTGATTCAAAAACGGTAGCTGAAGAATTTTCAGCTAAAGAGAGTGAAGCCCAGAAGTGTGAGGAGGAGGACTGATTGGAGAAGATGTAATTCAGCGCATTTTGGACAAGTGGGTGTTTCTGGTTTTGGTAGACAGCGACGCCAGCCACTGTGGCAGTTACTGCGGAGGCGGCGGCGGCAACGGCGACTGAGAACGAACGGGTGGTTGTAAGGTTGGTGGTGCGTGGATTATTTGTGGGCTGAGAAAACGAGAATGGAAACCGCAGTGAGACCATCGTATGTAACGAAGTGTAAAACCAGTGTTTTGTTTTCTTTTGTTACCAACAATGAAAGCAAAATTAATTTATATTGTTTGAAAGTGGCACGTCACGTGACGTAATTATATTTTTTCCGATGGGCCTGGAACTAATAATGGGCTTATATTTGGACCTTAGTGCTGGTTTTATGTTAAATACAATCGTAGATATCTCTTAATACACCCATTTTTAAAAAATCAGAGGCAATATAAAAAGCTTGAATTAAGCCTAGTAATTGTGAGTTCATGAACTGTATGCTATTTCTTGTATGATCAAATCATATAAGAAATAGCAAACCATTCATTGGTTAAGTGATGAGTATATATATAATATATATAATATATATATATATATATATATATATATATATATATATATATATATATTTTTGGGAGCGGATTTTCCAAGCTTGACTCAACTTTATTTAATTGAGGCATGTTATAATATATGATTGAGCTTTGAGTTCTGATGAGGTTTCTTATGATAAATCAACAAACACACATTAAACAATTAATAATATATTTGAGTTCGGCATCTGTCTTATAAATCAACCACTTAATATATTTGTTCATGTTTATTTTTTTTTTATTTTTTTTTTATTTTCTATGTTTTTGCTAATGATATTATGTGAATAATACAACAAATGAAAATAGGAAAAAAAATAATAAAAAATTCGAAAAAATGTGAGAAATTATTTTATACAATGGAGGCAATCTCAAGTGAAAATTCGGGGTTACCATAGGTTCTGACCCTATGCGGAATTATAAACAATAAGCAGGACAAGTCCTGTTACTGCTACTATGGAATAGAAACAGACAATTACCAAATCAACCAACTATAATAAAATCCATAATATTAATTTAAAGCGAAATATAAATTGCGGAAAATAAACCAATCACACAAAATCCAACACAATAATTTTGGTGACGAAGTGGAAAACTCTTCCGAGTAAAAAACTACTCCGGGTATAGGCTACCATCCGAATCCACTATATAGAGAAAAACTTACAGTGATGGTCTAGACCTATTTTGGCAACTCCACCGACTCAAGTACCTCAATACTGCAAGAACTCAAGGCAACTCCTCAAGCCCGCGACCCACGGTTTTCTTCAGAACCTCTGAAGTCTCTGAGTAGATTGTATCACCTCTGACGCCGGAACTCCGACTACCAAACTTCCTCCTAAAGAACTCTAAAGGATTAGAGAATTTGGGTTAGTGTGTTTGAAGGTTTATTAAAGAAACATTCACACCATCAATGAAGAAGACAATGAGATAATAAGTTTTCAATGGTGGAATCAAAAGAGTTGAAAGCTTTGAGAGGTTTTGGCTCAATGGAAATATGCTTCAACTAATGAGAATGACGGCTAAGGGTTATATTTATAGATAGGGTGAAAAACTAGGGTTTTGCATGCTAAAAACGCGTTCAGATCGCAGTCGCGTTCGAACGCTTACTAGAACGCTCCACGAACACGTGCCCACTGGAAAGACTCGTTCGAACGCCACTCGAACGCACAACGAACGGATGCTCTCTGGAATGATCTCGTTCGAACCCACCAAGAACGTGACTCGAACGTTTGCTCTCTGGAATGCTCCCGTTCGAACCAATAAAGAACGTGCCACTAACGCCACACGTTCGAACACTGCAACAAACGCACCACGAACGCATGTCTGATGCACAACAGCCAGAAACCAGTCCAATTGCACAAAGATCTTCATGAAATATTACAACTCAATTGAACTTGTTTTGTCACGGACACATGCCAATAAAAATGGAACTCACAATCTCCCCATTTGGCATTCCGTGACAAAACACTACCTAATACAAAGACTACGGTAATAGAACCAAAAAGCAAATAGTCAACTGTCAACCATCAAAACAGTGACTTATTACAAATGGACTCGATCTAACACCTAACAAAGTAGTCTTGAAATAAATGCCACCGCAACAACATACATGCTTACCTGAAACATCCACAATCAACAATATACCGTGAAAAACATTGAGATTATCAAGTATAAAATAAACAGGTAAAAATCTCATGCATGAACAAGTAGAAATCCATCTCCCCCTTAATCTTAACTCCCCTTAAAACGGAGATATCTAAAGGATATTCTACGGCTCCCTCCTATATATTAAGGCTCTCCCCCTTAATATATTACTCTCCCCTTTTTTGTCACGAAATGACAAAGGGTAAAAGAAACAGGAAAAAATAACAAGAGAACATGAGACAACACATGCAAGAGCATAAACAAACAGGAATTACTCCCCCTCACTAACAGGCACATACAGTTAGCAAAATAACACACGGGAAGTAAATCAAAACTCAGAAAGGTGCACAAGAAAGAAGAGAAAAAAAATGGTATGCAATAACATGAAGCACACACAGACACATACTGAGATAAATACAAATCCTGTCAAAAACTGACTGAAACAACATTTCAAGCTGATACAATGATACCCAGTCAGTATTCAGCTGTTTATGACATGAAACAATATGCAGCATTTTAAAAGTGGCTAAATACAACACTTATGCATATGACATAAACACCAAAGCATATAAAGCACTTGCGTGAAAAATAAAGTGCACAACAAATCAAGGCTTAAGACCTTATTTTATGAGCTGGACACAGCTAAAGAAATCAATCTCTTAACAAACCAAGTCCACAAAATATGTGTTCAAACCCAGCACCACTAGGACATGAAAATAAGTAACATTGGTTGCATGCTATATTATTTACCCTAGAAATATCATGAGCTCACATTTAATAACTCTTTCGAGTGAATGGTTTTTGCCCTTATCTTTTGAATTTGGCCATTTTGGCTCTTTTGCACTTGAGTCTCATTTTTTTAAAAATTTATTTCTTTTTACTTTTGCAAAAGGGGATAGCAATGTCAACTAGTCAAAGGTCACACTATTGAGCAAACAGGATATGATAGAAATGAGATTGCTATTCCAAAAACTCATACATGCGACCAAGCCTTGACAAAATAAAAACGTGTATGTGAATTGCAAGCACAAGATATACCAAGAGTTTTTATCACACACACTCATGTATATAGAGCATCAAGAAAAATAAAAGCATATCATACATGGATAATCATATATCCTACATACCAGGATCACATGCATAAGCTTTTCATGCTCTAACAAGCCGAAAATAAAATATTTTTGCCTTTTTCATTTTCTATTTTTTTTTGTATTTTTCAGATTTTAAAAAAAGACACAAACAGGCTTGTAAAAAATCCAGTGGTACGTGGAGTTGTATCCCGAGCGCAGATCATACTACCGTCTATTCGGAATCGGCTATGAAATTTATGTCTGGGTTTCCATCCTATATACCAATGAACATATAACAAAAATAAAAACACACACACCCATATTGCAGTGAAAATAAAGAAAATCGTGCAAAAATATAAAACACACGCACACACACATGCAATGGGAAAAACAAATTCAACTTCTAAGAAGAGTTACACCGAAGTGCACTCTCATCATGCCTGTCAGGATCAAGGCATTCAGAAGTAATTGGGAAGTCATCTTGCTTCCTCACCCAAACCTTTATAGGAACCTCTTCCACATGAGTGTTCCCAGACAACAA